>JAKSZP010004451.1:0-66609 GCA_022478985.1 Massospora cicadina
TCGAGGATTTACTTAGGATCAGGAAGATCAGGGCAGCGTGCCATCATCTAAGTAATGACAGGATAATACAACTTCCAGTAGAATTACCAAGGTGTTATATCTTAATTATAGTCACCGTCTGGTATGTTGTCTTCTTATAATAGATGTTCAAAACTTCATCAAACCTTAAAAGAAGAACCAGTCACTCTCAAAATACCAAAAATTCAACAAGTGCAATCGGCCAAAAGACCCTGGTGGATTCTTGGTGGAACCCTACCCATCGGGAAAACATGTTTTATAATCAAAATCAGTTTATTAAGGTAAAAACTGATAGTTGGCTTGCTCGGACTCCTCAGCGAATTTGGGGGATCCATCACATGGTTCCCCCTCGGCCACGTCTCATTCCATTCCATTTCCTAAGTGGGGACCCCCCCTTTTTTAGGCGTGGCAGAGTTCCCCCGAGGTGCAAAGATTTTACCCTTTGATGATTGGGTGCAATTTATCAAATCATTACCACATGGGTTTGCTCTTCCCCAGAATAATTTCCTCATTCTGATAGGCCAAAGCCTATCTTTCCTAATTCAGATGACTCAGCTTTTTGACACTATAGCCCTAATTTCCCAAGGCCCCAAGATTTGAACTAGTTTAAACATGAAATACTAGTATTGAATGGCTTGTCTTCTTCTGATATCCCAACAATACTAATAAAACCCTAAAAAACCTAGTTTTATTAGTAGTTTATTATTTATTTTAAATAATCCATTGTGGGATCCAGCGGCACATAGCACCAGTGAGCATAACCCTTGCTGGATTCTGACAATTTGTTGCTCACTACAGGGGCACGCCTGTACGCTAAAACTGTTGTTACTAAAATGGAGGCTGTAAATGTGAGCAGCTTTTTTATTCCTTCTTCAATTAAATCACGTTTAGTTGCTCTTGAGAAGCAACTAGCCAGCTCTTTCTCCCGTCTCAAAAGGCTAGAGCAATGGCCGTTCAAACTACCTATCAAGGACAGATACACCCCAGGTGAAGGGAGCTTTGCTTCCTTTTTGTACATTTGTGAAGCTGCGATGGATGGCGCCACTGATAAACAAAAAAATCAGTACATTCTTCCCTTTTTAAGCCGCCTAGCACAAGAGTTGATTTTTTCCTCACCTGGATCCTTGGCACACCTGGCCAGAGGATAAGAAGGCTTTCTTGGCTGAATTTAATCTAAGCAGAATTTATACAGGGAAGAACAGGCTTTCATGCGCCTTACCATGTATGAGGGAGAAGCCCTCATTAGCTTTGCTGAGCGCTTCTATCTCACTGCTCAAAGGTTGGCTACGTCTAACCTGCTTACCCTGGATGATGCTATTGCCGCCATATTAACAGGGTTAGCTTCACAACCCTCTCTCGCCAGGCATATCATCTCATTGAAACGCCACATTACAACCTTCCGCGATATAAAAGAGGCTTTGTTAGACGTTGCCCATATTCCTATATGTGCCCCTACCTTTGAAGAGGAGGTGCTACTATCCGCTCTAAACTTTGAAGAGCTGCTGCCAGTTGAACGCTGGATGTAAGGCCCCATGTGCTTATCCTCCCTACAAAACCTGCTTCCTCAGTGAGACTTAAAAAGGATATCCCTCAGTCATGTAAAGCGGAGACCCCTACTGTGGTTTCCCCTCTAGCTAAGCTGATAGTTGTGCGCCCTAAGGGTAACTCCTCCATATATACCAGGGTTGTGGAAATGCCAGTTAAGCCGAGACTAATTACCCAACCTCACGTGGCTGTCTCCCCTACCTCAATTGCAACCTTGCCCGTGGTTGAGAATACTGCTGGGGATAATTCTGAGGGGGTTACGCTGATGTTGGGTATTATTTATTGGGAGCTCCTGCAGAAGTGAAGGTCCCTGATCGCTTAAACGCCAAAGGAGTAGATGAAACCACCATACCCAAGGATACCTACCTTCGCCAAGTCATATGTTGTATGGCGATTATTGATATGGCCAGTGATGCTGATCAGCTCTTATCGAGCTTAATTCGCCCTCTCCAAAGAGGTCATTCCATGCAGTCTATTCTGGAGACTTTCCCTGAGACTGCTCATAAACTAACCTCCACTTTCCATCTCAAGGAGGTTTTAGCGCTGTCATTTACCTTTGGAAGCACTCTTACCAAGGTTGAAGTAGTCGGCCATAAAGTCTGGGTGATGGCTATCCTGGATACAGGTTCCTCAGTGAATGTAATTTCATCTCAGTTGATGAAAAAAATTAAGCTAACGCCTGACTTGGAATATACCAAGGAGTTTCGAACCGCTGGCCCAAACAACACCAGCGAACTTGGCGCTTACTCTTCCCTTCCCATTCGCGTTGAGAAGCTTATCCTATTGGCCCCCGCAGTGGCCCTAGATAATAACTCCTATGATATGTTCATAGGTACTCAGTTTATGATCGAGTATGAAGGCATTATCAACATGAAGCAAGGGTTCCTCTCTATAATGAACTATGAAGTTCCGTTAGTATTATCCAATAAAGAACCCATCAAGAATGACTACACCTGCCTGGTTGAATACCCCTTTTCCGCCTTGCCATTACAATATATCACCTCTGGTTGTAACACTAAAATATTGCTTGATTTAGTGGAGGCTAGTGATGGTATCCCGTTTTATGCGGCAGATGAGGTGGTGATTAAGCCGAGTGAACAACAAGTGGTTGACATAAAAGTCATGCTCCAAATCCCACACCACTGCTTGTTGCACCTCGTAAGTGTTGAGGGCATTAGCCCCTTAGAACCTCGCATCTTGCCTGGGCTATTAGATCCAGCCTACCAGCAACCTATTGCTCTACTGTTGAGAAACCTCACCGCAAAGGACATGTTCATACAAAAACACCAAGAAGTTGGCCGAGGGTTTTTTGTCCCTGTAAAGGATGTTGAACAGATCCACTCCATTGGCTCAATGGAAGATTTGGGCCTGCCAACGGACAGCCTGGTGTGTACCTTACCAAACGTCTGTATCTCAGATGAGCTAACCCCAACTGAGCTAGAGAAAGTTCATAATCTCCTTGATGACTATAGCGACATATTCTCCAAGTCAGCTCACGACTATGGCCATATGAAGGGCAGGTGCCACTCCATTGATGTGGGTGATGCCCATCCCATTAGGTCAAAGCCATATCGCAAGTCAAAGGTGGAGGAACAGTAGATGAGGACGGAACTCATGCAGTTATTAGATGCATAGTTTCTAGTTCCTTCACAAAGCCCTTGGTCCTCCTCACTGTTGCTAATTAAAAAGTAAGATTGAGGTCACCGGATAGTCATGGACTACCGTAAGCTAAATAACCTCACAAAGAAGGATAGCTATCCTATCCCCCACATTAATGATGCCCTGTCCCAACTCTCCAGCTTGAATTTCTTCTCAGCCATGGACTTGGCTAGTGGCTATTGGCAAATGGACCTTTCTCCGCAGGACCAGGAGAAGTGCGCTCTCATTTGCAGTGTAGGACTTTACCAACCCACTCAATTACCTCAAGGGTTGTGCAACGCACCTACTTCTTTTCAGCGTGTGATGGATCACATCTTACAGGACTTGAAATTAACATGCGTTATAATCTATCCTGACGACATTACAGTGTTCTCTAAAACCTTCAACGATCACCTAGACCACCTAAAGGAGGTGTTTGAAAAGTTGTGTAAGTCAAATATTAAGTTGTAACCCTCGAATTGCACCCTTTTCCAGCGAAAATTGGATTTCCGTGGCCATTTCATTTCCCAAAAAGGAATCCAACCTCTACAAAACAAGGTTAAAGCGATTGCAAATATGCCTCCCCAAAAAAATCCAAGGGATATACAGGTATTTCTAGGGATGATGGGTTATTACCATCAGTTCATCCCTAAGTTCTCTCAACTCAGTGAGCCCCTTGTTTGGTTGCTGAAGAAGAATATTCCCTTCCAATGGGGCGCTGAGCAAAAAGCCGCTATTGAGACGCTGAAGCATCTACTACAATGACGCCCTATCCTAAGGCACCCAGATTATAAAAATACCCTTTATCCTGTTTATGGACACCTCAGACTACGCCGTTAGGGCCATCTTAGCCCAACTAGATGAAAACGGTATTGATCATCCGGTATCTTACTTTAATAAGATGCTTTCAAAGCCTGAACGCAACTACAGCGTAACAGAAAAGGAGTGCCTGGCTGTTTTGTTGGCTGTAAAGCAATATCTCTCTTTCCTCTATGGGACCACCTTCACTGTAGTTACCAACCACACTTTCTTGAAGTGGCTACAAAAGATGAAGGACCCTACTGGGCGGTTAGCTCGCTGAGCTTTAAAGCTCCAGCCTTATGATATGAAAATCAAACATCGCGCCAGAACTCGTCATATGAATGTGGATGAGTTGACTCGCCTGCCAGTTCTCCACTTGGATAATAGTGAGGCTGAGAAGTTACATGATCTGTTGATGACCCCAAATGAATGGGAGGATGAAGATGATCTGGTTCAGAAGATGTTAGCCCCCCACACCCACAACACCAAAGTGGAAGTTGGGAAGTTGTATAAGCAGGTGGGGGGCGAAGTGGCTGCCTTACCTTTGGCCCTCAGAATGTGTAACTGCCATCCTAGAAGCTCACTCCATTCTAGGCCATGAAGGGTCAAAGAAAACTTATGAGTGGCTTAAGGATTGGTACTATTGGGATGGAATGATGGAATCTATTGTTGATGTCTTGGAGGCCTGCCTTACATGTAAGAAACAATCCAGTCTCAAGACCAGATACCAGTTATAACCAACTTCTCCTCAACAACTGTTCCACAACCTTAGTTTGAATGTCGTAGGTCCCCTTCCGCAGTCTACTAGTGGCAACTGATTTATCCTGGTAGCCATCGACCACTTCACTAAGCGGGTTAAGCTGTGGAACTTCCTGCACAAACAGCCAAGGCAACCGCCACTTTCTTACATCAACACATCTTCGCTCAGCATGGCTGCCCTCAAGTACTACTCTGCGATAATGGCAATAATTTTACCTCCAGAGTAGTCAAAATCCTGGATACCTCCATGGGAGCCCAACAACTCTTTTCAGCTCCGTACAATCCATCTACCAATGGGGCAGTGGAATGAGCCAATGGAACCTTAGTTTCCATACTCCGCAAAATGGCCTCTTCCAGTCCACTTCACTGAGATCAATTCTTACCCAGTGCCCTTATGGCCTATCAGATAAGTTATCATCAGATCCTGAAAATGTCCCCATTCTGTGTTTTTTATGGGCAGGAACCAGGAATACTTGCCCTCTTAGCCAAAGAGGTATTTTCTTCCACAGTTGACCAACCTGAGAAGGTCATGAGAAAATTGACTCAGCGAATTATTCAACTCTAAGCTGAGGCTATGACCAACTTAGAAAAAATGGTGACTAAAGAAGGGCAGGCTGCCAACGAGCTCTTCACCCCCCTTCCTACTTTTTAAGTGGCTGATAAGGTGTTATACTATCATAACCACATCACTCCAAGAAGTGGTAAGCTTGGCTCGATTTGGGAGGGACCTTATTATATCACCTACAAAAGAGGCAATGAATACTCCATTAAATCGTTAGCCACGGGAGTTACTATTACTCTTGTACATGGCCGCTTCCTTTGGCCTTATTCTCACCTCAACATTCTTGAGGGGGGTGATGTTGGACATTCTCCTTCTCAATTTTTGAAAAAGAATGTTGGAGGTAAAAATGCCCTTGAATCCACTAAGATGATTGGCCAATTACATGTACAATCTTCTAACAATACTATGGTTAATGAGGATATGAGCACCATCAGCCAAAAGACCCTGGAGGATACTCGGTGGAACCCTACCCATTGGGAAAACATGTTTTATAATCAAAATCAGTTTATTAAGGTAAAAACTGATAGTTGGATTGCTCCGACTCCTCAGCTAAATTTGGGGCATCCATCACATGGTTCCCCCTCAGCCACATCTCGTTCCATTCAACTTCCTAAGCGGGGACCCCCCTTTTTTTAGGCGTGGCGGAGGTCCCCCAAGGTGCAAAGATTTTACCTTCTGATGATTGGGTGCAATTTATCAAATTGTTACCACATGGGTTTGTCCTCCCCCTAGGTGAGAAGATTTTACCTGTTGGTGATTGGGTGCAATTTATCAAATCATTACCACACGGGTTGTTCTGCCCCAGAATATTTTCCTCGTTCTGATAGGCCAAAGACTATCTTTCCTAATTCAGATGACTCAGCTTTTTGACACTATAGCCCTGAATTCCCAAGGCCCCAAGATTCGAACTAGTTTAAAATATGAAATACTAGTATTGAATGGCTTGGCTTCTTCTGATATCCTGGCAATACTAATGAAACCTAGATTTATTAGTAGTTTATTATTTATTTAAAATATTCCATAGTGGGATCCAGCGGCACATAGCACCAGCGAGCATACCCCTTGCTGGATTCTGACACTAATAAAGTACTTTTTTCTACAGGATATAATTCTATAAAATAGTTATTTAGATTGAATTTATTCTAAAGTACAAAGTCATATCCATTATTGTGCCTAGAGCCGCCCCTGTCCTCTCAGCTGACCCTAGCCCCATGCAGTCAGCCCCTTATTGGGTTTCCCAGCATTAGCACCAGCGAGCGCATCTAGCAAAAACCAAATAACTGGTGCTCACTACAGGGGGGCTTCCAAGGCGCACCCTGAGGAGTTACCCTCAACCTTGGATATAAACCAACCCTCAGCGAGAACGCCAGATGCTGATCTTCTGTTTTACCTCCTCTGGAATGGCCAAGACCCAGTAACAGTGGGGACTGACTTTCCAAAGAAATCCTTTAAGTGTGTTCCAGAAGACTTTGTGCACTTCCAAACTTCCAGTCAGCTGAAACCTTTGCTTGATTTGTTAAAACGCCTGAAGAATTTAAGATGATATTATTGAGCAAAAATGTCAGCATCATAAAGAAAAAGTCTGATGAAAGCAATATTTCATTACAGAGATCAAGCATCACGTTTTAAAAGGATGTGGGATGCTAGGAGATAAGAAGCCTTCTAAGTTTAATAAGCGGAATGACTATTGGACGCCAGGACCTTTCTACTGTGATGAAAGGGTTATATTCAAAAACTTTTGTCTTTGAACAAAATTGAAAAGAAATTGGCAAGCTACAACGCATCCTCCAGTTGAAAAAAGAAAATCAAATAATCTGAGTAATCAAATTTTAACAAAATCAACTATCTTTGGTACTAACACTAATATTAATTTAGATATTAAAATGAAAAATCCTCCTCTTGATGTCATTTCCCACTCTGTTGCTTCTGAGCAGAAAGTGGTAACTAAGCGCGTAGCAAATTTGAGCCCAAAAGTGCTGAATGACAAATCAAATGTGGCCAGCGAGTTTGACAAAACCAAATTGATGAAATTGGGGCAAGTTGATAACCAATTTCCAATTTTGATGGAGTCAGCAAGCTTCAGTAAGTTTTCAAAAATTCTCAAACAATCAGTGTGACAATGTAATACAAACTCCAGGCAAAATACCTAGGACTTACCTAGCACCATCTGAAAATAAGCTCGGTGACTCCTTTATGGAAAACTAATGTTTTCTGACTTCAACAGCTCCCCTCCCAAGATCAGGACACATATTACTAAAAAAATCTAGATTATTTAGTTCAGCTCTCCAATTGAGATAGCACTGATCCCAACAAAAATGAGAGTCCTAAAGAGTGAAGCTTGAGGAACCAGTTGACATTACCTCCGCTACTAATGCCAACCTTTCAACCTACTTTGCATTTCCCCCTCACCCTTTGTCACACAGGTTGCTTTTAGTTGCGAGTGATATTTGCTTGGCCCAATCCTGAGATGGTAGCTTGGCGTCACTTGAAGAGGCCTCCCTGTAAAAACCTTCAGGGGGCAACATCCTACCATCGTTTGGTCAACTTCTAAGCCTGTGTCATCACTCGCCCATGCTACTCACTCTCAACGACCTTTTCTCCAAGCCTTAGTTGGTCTACTGGCAGATAAGGTGATCGCAAGATGCCAGATTCAGGTAGCAAATAGATTGAATTGGAAGTTTGAAGAGGCTGAGACCCACATGGCCAAAATGTCACAGGAGACAAGCAAAAGGATAGCTCAGTTGGAGGTAGAGTTGAAGGCCCCAAAGTCAGAAATTTTCTGGAATGGAGGCTGCTAGTTGACCTGCAGTCAGAAATCCAGGACAAAACTGACCATATAGAAAGCTCAAGATCGACAACTTGCAGCTTAGGCTTGAGTTATTAGACCTCAAGGCAAATTACCTCGCAACATGAAGGCAGCACAAAGCCAGCTATATTAAAAGACTAGGTCATTCAGCCAGTAGAGGATTACGAATTGAGGAACCCAAAACCACATCCCCCAAAGAACAATCTGAATTAACTATGAGGGCCTTAGTTGATGAAATTGTCTGGCTTAAAGCTCAAACTAAACAAGAGAACTCCAAATTAATCATAAGGGCCTTAGCTGATGAAATTGTCTAGCTTCAAGCCCTAGCCATACAAGGCATTATCTCTGACCTGGTCTGCATCAATCCTGAAGCTCCATACCCCCAAACTTTTGTCTTTTGTCTACTTTAACCCTCAGACCACAACTTGCTCACCTGGGACAAGGCTTGGAGAGGCTCTGTCAGTAATTTCGCTAGTTAGGTGAAAGCCTTTTCCAGGGGAAGGATCAATACCTCCATCTGAGGGACATAAATCCCAAATGGCTTGATAAGTTTGAGAATGAGGTTAGAATCTATATTATTAGCAGAAATACTGAATTTGGGGCTTTATATAAATTACTCCATATTTGGGTAATCATTACATCCCAATTTTTTGAGACATGTGAAGTGGGGTTTCCATTGATCTGGTCAAGAGGAAGGCGAGAACCTAGTAAGGTTCAAAACAATAAGCAATCCATAAGACCAGGAGAGATCCTACTTAGATAGGGCTATGAAAATCCTTGAGGCACCGTGTCCCCACATGCCCTATAAAAGCAATATATTTTAGTCTAATAGAGTACTTTTTTCAATAGGATATAATTCCAACATGTTTAATTTTTTTCTAATGATCAAAGTTACGTCCATCGTTGCAGCTAGAGCCACCCCTGTCCTCTTGGCTGACCCTAGCCCCATGCAGTCAGCCCCCTTATTGGTTTTCTTGGCGTTAGCACCAGCGAGTGCATCTAGAAGAAACCTGATAACCCATAAGAACAAATATTGAAAGTGGGGCACCAATCAATGTGATCTTTACTAAATTGGTTAAAAAAACTGAAAGCGAAGCCAGATTTGAAGCATTAGAAGCAATATGAGACAGCTAATCTTGACTCAACTATTCCTTGTGGGTCATATAGTGCTTTGCATCATTGTTTAGATCCTTAGTCATGTCATAACCAGAAATTGTTCTAGATACCAGTATTATGACATTCTTAATGGCATTGACTTTATGCTTAATTATAGGGTAAAGTATGATTTTGAGTTTTTACACTGTCAATTATGGGCCAGATGTTGCCGTCAATATACTAATGGGATGAAAAAGCGCCTCTCACTAAAAGAATCACCTTTATAAACTTGGTATATAAAGGTTTATTTATACTTTTTGCATATAAATTAATCAGAAAGGGGAAAACTACTGAAATACATAAACTAAAATAGTAAAATCAAGCCCAAGCATATGTGGATGCAAATATTCTTCCCAGAAGGAAGAATATAGTGAAAATGGGCTGGCATTGAAAATTCTGGAACAGCTATATGCGGAAATTGAAGTGCCTAGTTAAAGTTTGATGATTGAACCTTGGATAGCTCCAGGGATTTCAATCATCAGCCTTAAAAATGTTTGTATCTTAAAAAGCTAATCTAGGGAATACTCCTTAAGAAGTCAAGCATAATCAATTAGTTACATTTGCACAACTGATTTGAGTTTTTGGGATTTGTTCTTTTCAAGAATGTGTAGAGTTATATGAAAATAGAGTTACCCATGAAATATGCTTTTAGTATTCAATGTTAGTTGAAAAAGACTGACTATTTGGTTTGACATAAGACTTAAAAGGATGAAACTTTGGCCTTATTTAAGAAGTTTCACTTTATTCTCACATAGGATGACCATAATTTGGGATGTGCGAAGTAAGTTTTAAATCAGTTTAAGATTGTAGAAGCTAAACTAATCAAGTTGAGACACATTTAGAGATCTCAAGCAGCCAAGGCGTTGGTTGCCGAGGAGATTGAGAAATTACTAGAGCATGAAATTCTTTTACATATTTCCAGTCTTTTTGCAAGCCAAATTCTGATAGTCAAGAAAAAGATTGGCCAAATATAGTTCCAATTGATTACCATCACTTATTGAAGATCAAGAAGAAGGACAATATACCTTACTGATTATTGATGACGCTTTGGATTGACTAGGGGACTAAAATGTTCTTGGCAATGGACTTAATCTCCGGGTACTGGAAAATAGATTTGATGCCTGAATACCAAGAAAATATATCGTAATAATGGCGCAAGTTCTGTATCAGCCTATGAGACTGCGTCAAGGCTTATGCAATGCACCAGAGACTTTCCAGCAGGCGATAAATATGTTTTTATTTTATTTAAATGAGGCAAGCTGACCAGGGGACAGGCATTACTGAAAGAAAGAAAGAAATGACATGAAACCTGAACAGGGTCAACTCCATCAAAGAAAGATTCCCACCTCCAGATTGGGACTCAAATTTTTCTGGTTATGTCATGGGTAAGGTTTTCGTGCTATTAAACCTACTAACCGCCAATAGGTTCCTTCAGCTGGCACCCTGATTGATGTGCAAAGGGTGGGAATCAAATCCACAACCTTTAGGTTGGTAGCTGTACGCCCTTACCAAATCGCCTTCCACCCCCTGATATAGATATGTTTTTGTAGACCTCAAGTTATTCTGCATTCTGGGTTATTTGGACGGTATCAACGTATTAATTCAGACATTTATGGACCATTTGCATCATTAAAAAAAGTTTTCAAGAGGCTGGCTTAATTGAATTTTAAGATCAAGCTATAGAAATGCCATTTTTTCAAAAAGGAATGGAACACCTAGGGTTTGTTATTAACTCAGATGTATTAAAATTTTATGCACAGAAGGATGAGGCCATAGTACTTATGTCAATATCCAGGAGTGTTGAGATGTCCAGGGTTTTAGGAACTGTTAGATAATAATGCCAATTTATTAAGGATCTCACAAAGAAGGTTGATCCGTTATTTCACCTCTTGAAGGATCCAAAGAAAGGTTTATTTAATATGAAGAGGCCTAGAACATCTTTGAAGTACAGAAGTATCTGGCAATGAGTCCTATTCTCAGAAACCAAAATTTAAGAGAACATGTATAATCCTGTTGTATCATCACTTATGGCAATAGGGACTGAACTCAGCCAAATGGATGAATATGGAGAAGATCATTTTAGTAGATTATAACAACCAAACTCTACCAAAAATGAAAGAAATTATATGGTCATTAAGCATGCCTTCCTTGCAGACATTTATGTCTGTAAGCTTTTTTGCATCTATATTCGTTAGACACATTTCAAATTTATTACAACTACTCCTCTCTCTGGCTGTTACATAATTTGAAGGAACCTGGGAGAGAAAGACTCAATGGGTCAAAAAATTACAGGTCTATGATTTTGAGATATAACAATGCTCTGGAGATAAGAACCAAAATGATGATGGATTGTCCAGGTTACCAGCATTTCTTGCCGTGCAATATTGGGCTTATAACTTTTTGACCAAATGATCTGAGGAGAGTTAAATAATGATACAGAAGAAATAAAAACCACGTTGTGGAAGGCCATGGAGAAAGCGAGCTTATAAATATCCAGCTTATAAACTAATGGATGATAAAAGGCTTTTGCTTTTAAAGCCATCTGAGCAAATAGAGATTATCCAGTTTGCTAACAAGGTTGTGGGCCACGATGGGTTAATGAAGGCGTTGGAACATATTCAGAATTATTACTATCAAGAATCATTAAATATGACGTTTCTGATTACATGTCCTGTTGTATGGAGTGTCAACTTATAAACTGCACAAGAACGTGACAGGATACCAACTCGTGCAACTGGGCTTTGTTTGGTACAAGTTTTTATAGATGTAATAAGACCTCTGAGCATGAGTACTGGAGGAGTATGTTACATCATTGTTGCATTTGATCACCTTATGAGGTTAGTTGAAACAAGAGCAATTGTCCAAGTAGATGCTATGAGTAACGTGAAGTTCATCCTGGAACAAATGAATTACAAACATGATTTCCTCAAGTGATAATGAGTGACAATGGGAAGAATTCCACATTTTTATTTACCAACTGAAAGAGCTGATGGGAATTTATGGAGTGGTATCTGTCAATTTTTCCTGAAATGAATGGAGTCACTAAAAAGTAAATAGTACACTGGCTATTACACTGAGAAATTTGGCCTCAGTTAAAATGTCTTTGTGGGCATCTTATATGAGCTCAGTAACTTTTGCGTTTTAAAAAAGATTATATCCATCAACAGAAAAAAAATCTCGAGTTATTATATGGTCTATGAGCAGCGCTACCACTTATCCTATATTCAGGGGTGGAGCCATCACCAGGGATGAGCGCAGAGAATTAAATGTATTGGCTAGTGAAATTCATAGTCAACCTTTAGTTCAAGCTTATGATACAACAATTTGTTAAAGGATCCTAGATAAGAAAACTTGAAATAAAGTTTGATCTACCCTCAGATTTTTTCAATAAAAAAATAACACCTATTGTGATATGCTTGGGTTTAGTTGCTGAAAAAGTTAGATGCATTATGATCAGGACAGTTTGAGATTATTATAAAATTGGAAACTGAGCCTATAAGATCAATTTTGTTCATGATATTCATATAATTAATTGAGTGCATATAAAATTTTTGAAAGAAATGGAATTAAAATATAAAAAGGAAAAATAATATCATACTTTTTATAATAAACTAACAACATTTTCTTTCCTCTCAAATTACTTTCTGAGAAAATTTAGTAACAAGTAAAATAAAACTTTGATTTCTGACTGCCAATACTACCCCATGGTTTTGAATTCTCCTCTGGATGCTCCAGTGTGGGGAAGCGGCATAACTCCCCCCATCGTTTTCCATCTGGCATGAAAACGTACTCAGACAGGTTCAATCAGTCACAAAAAACCTTGGGTCAGTTAAATCCACCTAAGGATCTCAACATCCATCTCATGTATACACAGAGATTGCCCCGTTGTCCCCTGGTGCTCCCTGGAGCAATATGTGTTTTGGCCTTTGGGTCGAATATGGGAAGTTATTTTCGTATAATGATAAACAAATAATTGAAATAGCTCAAGCAGTGATGCAACCCACTTGATTCATAGACTTCCACCCCTACAAGGGGTAATTTGGCTTGGACATCACATGTGAAGCTGATGCTGCCACTTTGACAACTGTGCCCCTGATTTTCCAGGGTACCCCTATTCCCACCACTTGGATGTGACTCCCAGAATACACCCCTTTTGTGGTGCAGTTTGATGGTTTTCCTACTCAACTTCACCATTCAGTGCTCCATCAGGAGCTAATGGAAGGTTTGGAAGCCTATTGCTCCAACCCCATCCTACAATTTGTGATCCTAAATGGGGCCACACGCCTAGCTGGTCCTTGGGCGTTTGCCACAACCAGCCCTGATTTTAGTAGAAATGCTTTGGCAATTTCTCCCCATGATATCATCACATATGCCCCTGACCATCCATTCTGGGCATGCATTGAGGGTGGACAGACTATATGTCAATCCTGTTTCAATTTGAACTACTCAAAACACAAATGCCCATTCCTGGTGGCTTCCAAAATCTCTGCGCCCTCATCCACCATAATACATTCTGTCAATACCCCATGCTTTTTGAGGTATATTTATTATCCTTCCCCTCCTCCTCCAAAGCCTACCATTACATATAAATCTGCAACAACCAATCAGGCCCTTCCCATTCTGTGCCACAGATGCTACTACCAATCATGGACAGGATTGGACAAAAGTTCACCCTCATGCCGCCACCAAAATAAGTAATCATCACCCATATGCTATTTCCCAAATTCAATTCAACCAGAACTTATGGAAGTTATTGGCTGAAATTGATGAATCAGGTATTTTCATTGAAATATTATCTTTATAAATCAGGTGGGTCATTAATTCAGAATAGGACGCCAAATACCCCCCTCGTTTATATGCCCCACAGCCAAATGCTAAACCATTTTGCAGTGACCGCCAGCTTGCAGTAGAAGCAGTTGACATGCCAGATTATCATCCACTCCACAAAGCTATTGCCAAATCAGTAGAAATTCTCACAGGAGGTATGTCCCCACCTTTTATCCCCTCAACCCTCACCTCACAAAGTAAGAATACATTGAATCAATTAAACAAAAATGCCAATGACACTATCCGGAATGTGGTAAATTTAGCACGGAATCCTAAAGCTAAGATTAACCAAACCAATATCATTACATTTATTAAATTCCCAGACGCCTGCATTAAAGGCCAAAAGAACTTTAGCTGAGTAAATCAGCGCCATCTTTTAGCTGCCAATTTCCAAAAGATACCAATTGATAGTGATATTAAACCACATTCTGTTGATGCCTCAACGCCCTTGCTCTTGACCTTGACACGTGACCTACTCTGGGATGAGGAAGATTCTACCAAAGATGAGCCCCCCAATCCGCCCTCTCCTTCCACCATGGTTGGCTAAGGGGTTTTCCACTATCCCACTTAGTTGGTTTTTTTGGTGTTTATCATTCAATCCACTCATTTTATGGATTTTTGTTTAGGTTGATTAGTTACATTAGGTTCTAGTTTTTTTAGTTTTGGTAATGTTCATCCATTGATTTGGATTACCTCAAAAAAATTAAATATATAAAATAATAAAATATTGATAAATCAAGAAAATAATTTAAATATATTGTGGGGAAGGCTGACCATGGGACGGACACTTCTGAATATGACTCAGAAGAGACAAAACTTAGTACCAGGGAAGGCACCCCAGAGAAGCGATGCTATCTCTTGTTGCCAGCGGGAACGTCACTTATGGGGAGGGGGGAACGTGTGGAGGGGCCGTAGCCACAACTGAACACGTGTGGAGGAAGGGGTCTGATTTGATGAACCAGACTGGGAACCAGGAGGAGACCAGCTGTCAGCAACGCAGTGGGAGGTATCCAAACATCCACACTTGAAAGTGGCCCACCAAATGAGACCGGAATCTGTGGACAGCTTCTGGGAGGGTGGGGGTGGAGCCTGCGATGGCATCTAAGACAATCGTGTGGATGGTCCACATGGCGATTGCAACCACCAAAGCACAGAGGGAGGGTGGAAGTGGGGAGGCCATTGATAGAGCAAACATATCTCTTGACAGACTGAAGGGATGCGTTTGATCCTGGCCAGCAGACGTTGAGCTTCGCTCCATATCACTTTAGAGGTAGGGCACTTCTCCAGGCGGTGGAACAGCGTTCCATACTGGCCACACATGACACAGGATGAGTGTAAAGCGTTAGAGCGCTCGCTGTATGATACACCCGCCTCAGGCAGCGCCACACATGGGAGCGGACTTGAGGCTGCAACAGAAGATGGTGTACGTATTTCCAGATAGTTTTTTGGGTCTCAATGGATTAAGGGATGTCAATCATGTCCAGGTAGTCCACCCTGGATAGGACATGGGGCCGAATGAGGATCACGCCATTATGTATGGGTAGCCCCTGTACCTCTTGTGTGAACTGAGGAGAGGGGCGGCCTCTTTGGGTTGTATGTCCGCTAATACAAATTCTCCACTCAGTGCTCCGCATGGAGAGTAGGATTCGTTTGTAGTGGGTTTTAGTCCCATGAGGACCTGTGGCTAATGTGTGTGATGCGAGGTATTTCATCAGGGAGTGGGGGTTGATGGATTGTTGAGGCCCAAGGCGTGGGAGAAGTTGGAGCTGGCTGCGCGGGACCAGTGTTGGGAGGGGAGTGTAGGGGTGGTGACGGCTGCAATCCAGGTGCCCAGGACTTTGGCAGCAAGGGCTTTGAAGTCAAGCAGGCATATGCCACCATGATGATGAGGGCCAAACATGACCCTTAGCCGTACTGGTGGAGGGCGGCCTGACTAAAGCCATCCTTTTAGCAAGGCATACAAGGATTTGAAGAAGCTTGGGTAGAAGGGGATGGCGTGGGCTCCGAACCAGACTTTGGAGAGGAGCATAGAGTTGGCTAAAACAAACCTGCCAGTAAGGGAGGTGGGGTGGGCTCTGAGAGAGGCAATTTAATTCGTCACGTTGTCCAGAATATGGCACTCCATTACTGCTGATGCATATCCGCCTGCCTCCATCCAAACGCCCAGATGGCGTACCAGTCCTATGGTAGGATGTGGCACAAAGGGGAGCACCAGTGGGGCGGTGTGTGTTGAGTTAGTAGGGCGAGGATGTGGGCGAGCAGATGGGCCGGGTTGGGAACTGACTGCTGGGGTCCAAAAGTTCTGAAACTGACCAAGGATAGTTCAGTTTTGGAAGCGTTCAGTGCCGCGTTGCTTACCTGGGAATACTCCAAGATGAGAGCTTCAAGCGCGCGAGCATCTTGATTATTAGACACCCCAACCACACAATCATCTGCAAACGCCATTATCTTGACTGGGGCTTGGCCTGGCACATGGACCCCAGTGAGTTGGGCATTCACATTTCGCAGTAGTGGGTCAAGGCTGAAGTTGTATAAGAGTGGGCTGTGGGGGTCCCCTTGTCGCAGGCCCCTTTGAGGCCGGACTACTTCCGTTAGGAAGCCTGGGCCACGTACTGCCATTGTTGCAGATTCCATGAGCAGCATCACCCAGTTGATGAAGCGAGGGGGTAGGCGGAATTGATGGAGGCAGGCCCTGAGGTATTCCCAGGTTACTCTATCATAGGCCTTTTGTTGGTCCAAGAATACAAGTGCCCCAGAGGCTGTGGATTAATATACATTAGCCACAGAGTGCACGTTATCCCAAATCGACCTTCTGGGTATGAAACCGAATTGTTCTGGAGAGATGGTGGCAGAGGCTATAATCCCTAAACGGTTAGCCAAAATTTTAGTTAAAGTTTTTGTATCCATGTTAGTTAGAGAAATTGGGCGCCAGCTGGCTAAGTCTAGCTTATCCCCTTTCTTGAAGAGTGTGATGGTAAAGGCCTCATGTCCTCCTGGTAGGAGGCGCGTTTCCAACAGGCTTTGGTTAAGTGAGGCGAGCAGCAATGGTGATATATATTTGAATTTTTTTGTAGAACTCATATGGAATGCCATCTGGGCCTGGGCATTTTCAGTTTGGCGCACCACGAATGGCTGTCCATAATTAGTCGGAGTAATCAAATTCATTATTTCTGGGTATCAGAAAATGGTGCAGATGTGGGTTCAGTCAAGAAATTCCGCCACTTTGGCCGCTGAATTGGATCGGATTGGTATAACTCAGAGTGATACTTTTGTGTTTTGAGTGTCACTTCAGCTGGTGTAACCGCAATGAAATCATCTGATCTTCGCACCTGTGTGCAGGCCACGCTCTGGCGTGGTGCGAAATTTTTTTAAAGAAATGTGCGGTGCACTTGTCACCTTTTGTGATGCGTGTGGCCCTGTACTGAACACAAAACTGATTTTGTGTTGCCTATTTAGTGCGTTGAGGTTGGTGGCTGCCTCCGCCCACTTCTGGCCCCATGCAGAGCTGTATCCTGTAGCTGGGATGTTGGACTCCAGGTGTGCCAACTCTGCCAGAGCGCGAAAAATGACCGCTGATGTGGCTCATGAGCATCTGGAGGAGATGGCGAGAGTGGCGAATGGTGTCTTCTTTGAAAGTTTCCCATGTGGAAATGGGGTCCACGCAAAACGTTACAATAAACTTTTTTGCCAAAGTTGCCGCTTCCACCCATGTGGAAAATCCTGACGACATGAGCTTGGAGGGGTGGATTTTGCACCAATGTGGGGCCTTAGCAGCTGTGACAGGTAGGTGGTAGGTTAGCGAGACCAGTCAATGATCGGAGAATTCCATTTTTGTTGTTTTGAAGCAGGGAGATGTGGGGTTGGAATTTCGCCAGTGTTAGGATAAGGTCAATGTGGTCATGGACCTTAATTGGCCGTTGTGGACATGGGGATGCATCATGTTTTGAGCAGTGGGGCATGTCATGGCAGCGCATCCATTAACCCAAGGGTGGCCTTTAGAACGCGCAGTTCTACATGACTCTGGGGGCGTGGGGTGAGGAAGGCCACCGGTCCATTGTTGTGTTTAGCCAACAGTTCATGTTGCTGACTAGGAAAGAGTCTGGGGGTAGTGGGAGGGATTTGACTGATGAGAAAAATTCCCAATACTCGCATGCACCATTAGGGGCATAGATGTTAACAATTTCTTGCACTACGTCAGCCCATGAGAAAGTGACAACATGCACTCGGCCATTTAGGAATGTTTCTGAGGATAAAAATTTGAAAAAATTATTTTTCTGAATTAGCACCCCACAGTGCTTTGACCAAAAGGATAGGAATGGGAGGAGCATTGTTTTCCAAGCTTCCTTGGAACCTCATGGACAGTGAGACTCCTGGATGGCCAGGATATCCACAGGTAAATTGTGTTGTAAAAAACTCAGTTTCCTAGCCTGGGATGGGAAGGGCTTAAGTCCGGCGATATTCAATTTACCTAAAGTGAAGGTTTCCCCTTCACACCTTAGGTGTGAGGGGTGAGCACCCGGGCCCACCAGCCTCCTCTAGATCCCCACGGGCCTTCATGGCAGTGTGGGTGTTAGAAGCAACGCTATTGAGGTTTTTATTAGTTTTTGTGGAAAGAGTTGCATTGGCTTTAGCCTTCACTTTTTGTCTTCCTGACGTTGGACGAATTTTTTGTGGTGCGGATAAGTTTGGTGCACCGTTGAGTGGGTCAAAATTTTTTTTACAGTTGGGATGGGTCCCAAGTCAGTTTTGACCAGAGCTTTGGTGCAACGATTGGGTGAGAACGAATCCCGCATTGGATCCTCAGATTGAGTGGCCCGCTCAGCATAGGCTTCCCAATCTGATTGGTTGATGGATTCCCAAGTTGCTTCCATTGTGAAGGTTTCCATGTCCTCCTGGCATTGTGAGTGTGGGATAGCGGTGGTGGCTTTGACCGCTTCCTCGGCCGTGGCCCTGTGGGCCTGCTTGGCCTTCTTCCGCTCTTGTGGGGAGATAGGCTTTACCAGTAGGTAGCAGCCTTGTGCTCCACACAGGGAAGCCTCTTTGGTGCTTGCGGTTGGATTGTAGTGTGCCTGTCCGCTGGACATAGCTGTCAAGGGTGCTCTTGGAATGTGACGCCCTCCTTGGTGGGGCATGCATGCATCTTATGGCCAAACGCATCACAGTGGGTGCAAATGGGGGGCGCGCTGTCCACGGTCACCCAGAATGGGTGGGTGGTATGCCCTGCAATATCAATAAAAGTGGTGTGTGGGATCTGGGTTAGGTCCTTCACAATCTCCTCAGTTGGGGTCAGGACTGCAATGGCTTTGCCAGTGCGCAGGTGTGGCATCAGCGTGAAGCGTTGCATTTTGAAAGATTGTATTTTGCTGTATATGGCGAGACCATCTTTCAGGTGTTGTTCCAAAATGTCACGTTTTACCATAGTAGGCAAAAAGTCAAATGTGAGGAAAATTTGGTTTGATTTTGTCCATCTGGTGCATTTGGTTTTGATGACCCATTGCCCTTCGGGGAGGCCAGCCACTATGTGCACCACCGCAGCCTCATCTGCTGCCTCTTTTTTTAGTACTAGATGGTCATCTGCTGCCTCTTTGTTTTCAAAACCTAGGTCCAGCCAACCGCATGACATGGAGTGAGGTGCGACGTACACCGCAGTTGGGAAAATTGTGTGCACATCTTCACAAAATTTTTCCCATAAGGCCATTTGTTGGATGTCCAGAAACACGCGGACTCTGAATTCCACCGATGAAAGTGGCTGGGAGTGTGGCGTGTTGATGTACTGGTTGCATCATGCTTGCCATATGAGTATCTCTGAGGAAATAGTGACCGCTGGTTTTTTAAAATTTTTGTCTATTCTTCCAGTTTCTCTGGGGCGTTTTCGAACGTTGGAGGCCGCGGGCCTTCCACCTGCTCCTCTTACCTTACTTGCCCAACTGCTCCCTGACATGGGCGTAGACTAATCTCCTCTGTGAGATTATCAAACTAGATTCAGTCTTGAATTGAATAGGTTACAAAAGTGATTGCAACGAGAAAGAAAAGTTTAAATCAAGAAAATATATATAGTTAAAAAAGAGATACTAATATTTGATTATTAAAATATATATTTATTTTTATATAATTATTTTTATTATTATATATAATTAATTTTTTTAATTTTAACTAAGAGCCTCGGTTTGTGAGGTGAAGGCCAACCTTTAATGCCTCTAGGGGTAGGGAGGTTGTATAACAAACATAGAGTATAAGCATAAGTATCAATATGAGATTGAATGCTTTCAATGGGTAATCCAAGGTGAAACCAAGTTCTCTGGACATGAGGAAGGTTTTGAGAAAGCGCAACTAGAAAAGCAAAAGAGGAGTTTCTGAATTTGCTAAGTATGATACTCTAGTTTGAGGAGGGGAGCAGCAGTGAAGAAAAAGGTACTTTTCATATAAGTTTGTATAATCCCTATAGGGCACAAATGCCAAAAGATGTGTCTTAAGTGCTTGATGAAGAGCTTCATCAAGTACACTGGACAATAAGCTATCATTGAGCAAAGAATATGTGCAGGAGGTTGTAAGATCTTGCTGCTGATTATATACATTAGTGAGAGATATTAACAAGAGGTTTCTGCTAAAAGTAATCATGAAAATAATGTACTGCATCTTGGGCAATGAATATGAGCTTCTTGGAAGTGAAAATGGAAAGAACAATGTTAGTTGGGCTAAGAGGGAAGTGAGGTGGCACAAGTAGAAGCAACTTGTTTAGCTAGTTAGGAGCATATGTTGCAGTATCCTAGTCAAGGGCATGATCAATGACTTGGAATTTAATATAGATACCAGGGCCGCAAATGCTTTACTCTGCTGATCTTTATGAAGAAGTTTAAAATATATTCAATTCCTAGCACACAGTTCAGATAATTTTTTAGTTAGCTCATAGAATTAAACTATTCTGAAAAAGAAAATCTGACAGTAAATATGAATTGGAACTGAATGATTGATAGTTATTTGGAAAGAAAGATCCAGTGTGTCTGAGGATTATTATTAAGCAAAATGTGGGTGGATCAGAATCCACTAGAGAATTGAAATCTAATTCAGCAATAGGAGATAAAGAAAAGATTGGCCAAGAATCATTTTAAACAGTAGACATCACTGTTTTTTCTCTAGGGATAGGGTTCATTTCTTGTAGTACTGAGGTAGGACTAATTGAATTAGTCTGACTCATGCACTCAATTAGGCTATGCCATATATTTCTTCTTTTGGAAGTTTTGAATTGCTTAATAATAGGTTAGCTTTTTTAAGATAGACTGGCCACTAACGTTCAAATTGAATGTTGTTGTAGGACTGGGACATATCTGTATAGTATGGTCAAGCGGGGGGATGTGTGGGAATTTTACATGACCATAAATCCAGCTTGATATATACTATCCTTTAATTATCTAATAATTAGTCCATATATATAATTTAATCTAATTTATTGTGAGGAAGGCTGAACAGGGGACGGACACGTCTGAATGTCAACCTGAAAAAAATGAAACTTAGTAACAGGGAAGGCACCCCAGAGAAGCGATGTTATCTCTTGTTGCCAGCGGGAACGCCACTATGGGGAAGGGGAGGGAACGTGTAAAGGGGCCATAACTACAATTGAACACGTGTAGAGGAAAGGGTCCGATTTGATGAACCAAACTGGGAACCAGGAGGAGATTAGCTGATGGCGACGCGGTGGGAGGTACCCAAACATCCACGCCTGAAAGTGGTCCACTAAATGGGACTGGAATCTGTGGACAGCTTCTGGGAGGGTGGGGTGGAGCCTGCGATGGCATCCAAGACAATCGTGTGGATGGTCCACATGGCGATTGCAACCACCAAAGCACGAAGGGAGGGTGGAGGGGGATACCGTGGATATAGCAAACATATCTCTTGACAGACTATAGGATGTGTTTGATCCTGGCCAAGCAGACGTTGAACTTCGCGCCATATCACTTTAGAGGTAGGGCACTTCTCCAGGTGGTGGAACAGCGTTCCATACTGGCCACACACGACACAGGATGAGTGTAAAGCATTAGAGCGCTCAGCTGTATGGTACACCTGCCTCAGGCAGTGCCACACATGTGAAGGGATTTGAGGCTGCAACAGAGAGTGGTGTGCGTATTTCTAAATAGTATTCAGGGTCTCAACTGAATAAGGGATGTCCATTATGTCCAGCTAGTCCACCCTGGATAGGACATGGGGCCGTGTGGGGATCAAGCCATCTTGAATGGGTAACCCCTGTACCTCCTGTGTGAACTGAGGAGAGGGGCGGCCTCTCTGGGCTGGGTGTCCACTAATATAAATTCTCAACTCAGCGCTCAGTATGGAGAGGAGGATTCATTTTGTATTGGGTTTTAGTACCTTGGGGACCTGTGGCCGATGGGTGGGAAGCCAGATATTTCATCAAGGAGTGAGGGTTCAATGGATTGTTAAGGCCCATGGCATGGGAGACGTTGGAGCAGGCCGCGCGGGACCAGTGTTTGGAGGGGAGCGTAGGGGTGGTGACAGCCGCAATCCAGGTGCCCAGGATCTTGGCAGCATGGGCTTTAAAGTCAAGCAGGCCCATGCCACCATGATGATGAGGGCCAAACATGACCTCTAGCCGTACTGGTATAGGCCTGACCATAGCCACCCTTGTAGAAGGCATACATAGATTTGGAAAACCTGGGGAGAAGGCGATTTCATGGGATCCAAACCAGACTTTGTAGAGAAGCATAGAGTTGTCTAAAATAACCCTGCCAGTAAGAGAAGTAGGGTGGGCTCTGAGGGAGGCGATACGCTTCGTCACATTGTCTAGAATATGACTTTCCATTACTGCTGAGTCATACCTGCCTGGCTCCACCCACACGCCCAGATGGCGGACAGGCCCTATGGTAGGGCGTGGCACGAAGAGGAGCACTAGTGGGGCGGTGTGGGGTGAGCAGGGAAGGCGAGCACGTGTGCGAGCAGATGGGCTGGGCCCCAGTGACCAATGCCCAGCCAAGCAGGTTTGATACCAACCAAGGAGGATGATTTCAGTTTTGGAAGCGTTCAGTGCAGCATTACTTACCTGGGAATACTCCTGGAAGAGAGCTTCAAGCGCGCGTGCATCTTGATTATTAGACACTCCAACCACACAATCATCTGCAAATGCAATCATCTTGACTGGGACTTGCCTGGTACATGGACCCCAGTGAGGCGGGCATTCACATTTCATAGTAGTGGGTCAAGGATGAAGTTATATAAGAGTGGCTAAGGGGGTCCCCTTGGCGTAGACCCCTTTGAGGGCGGACTACTTCCGTTAGGAAGCCAGGGCCAGGCACTGCCATTGTTGCAGATTCCATGAGCAGCATTACCCAGTTGATGAAGCGAGTGGGCAAGCGGAATTGATGGAGGCATGTCCTGAGGTATTCCCAGTTTACTCTATCATAGGCCTTCTGTTGGTCCAAAAATACAAGTGCCCCAGAGGTTGTGGACTGGCATGCGTTAGCCACATAGTGCACGTTGTCCAAATTTGACCTTCTGGGTATGAAACCGAATTGTTCTGGGGAGATGGTGGCAGATGCTACAATCCCTAATCGGTTAGCCATGATTTTAGTTAAAGTTTTTGTATCCGTGTTAGTTAAAGAAATGGGGCGCCAGTTTGCTAGGCCTATCTTATCCCCTTTCTTGAAGAGTGTGACGGTGAAGGCCTCTTGCCCTCCTGGTAGAAGGCGCATATACAGAAGGCTCTGGTTAAGGGAGGCAAGCAGCAGTGGGGATATATATTTGAAGTACTTTTTATAGAACTCATACAAAATGCCATCAGATGCCTGGGCATTTCTGACTTGGTGCACCGCAGATGGCTGACCAGAGTTCATTCAGAGTAATCAAATTCATTAAATTTAGGTATCAGGAAACGGCGTGGATGTGAGTGCTGTTGAGAAATTTCGCCACTTTGGCTGGCTGAATTGGATCAGATTGGTACAACTCGGAGTAATACTTTTGTTTCTGATTGCCACTTCAGCTGGCATATCCATGACGGAATCATCCGACCTCCACATCTGTGTGCAGGTTACGCTCCTGCGCGGTGCAAAGAATTTTTTAAAAAATATGCGGAGCACGTGCTACCCTCTATAATGTGTTTGGCCATGTTTAAACACAAACCTGATATTTGTGTTGCCTTTTAAGCGCGTTGAGGTGGGCGGCTGCTTATGCACACTTCTGGCCCCAATCAGGGCTGTAGCCTATGGTTGGGATGTTGGATTCCAGGTGTGCCAACTCTGCCAGAGCGCGCGAGATGATGGCCAATGTTGCTCATGAGTGTTAGGAGGAGAGGTGGTGAGTGTGGTGGATGAGATCCTCTTTGAAGGCTGACCATGTGGAAATTGGGTCCGCGCAAAACAGTGTAATAAACTCTTTTACCAAAGTTGCTGATTCCACCCAAGTGGAAAATTCTGGCGACGCAAGTTTGGGTGGGTGGAGTTTGCACCAATGCGGGGCCTTAGCCACTGTGACAGGTAAGTGGTAGGTTATTGAGACCTGCTGGTGGTCGGAGAATTTGAATTTTGTTTTTTGGAAGTGGGAAATGTGAGTTCAAAATTTCACAAGTGCGGGGATAAGGTTGATGAGGGTCATGGACCTTAATTGGCCATTGTGGACGTGGGGGCAATCATGTTTTTGAGCAGCGAGGCTTGCTGCGGCAGCATATCAATTAACCCAAGGGTGGCCTTTAGAACGCAAAGTTCTACGTGACCCTGGGGGGCGTGGGATGAGGAGGGCCAACTGTCCATGGGTGAGTTTATCCAACAGTCATTTCGCCAACTACAAAAGGGTCAGGGGGTAACGGAAGAGATCTGACTGATGAGAAAAATTCCTGACACTCTCGTGCACAGGTTGGGGCATAAATGTTGACAATAGCATGTGCCACATTAGCCCATGAGAATGTAACAACAAGGACTCGGCCATTGATGAAGGATTCTGATGATAGAAATTTAAAAAAATTGTATTTCTGAACTATCACCCCACAGTGCTCTGACCAGAAGGATAGGGAAGGGAGGAGCATGGTTTTCCAAGTGTCCTCAGAACCTCATGGACAGTGGGACTCCTGGATGGCCAGGATGTCCATGGGTAAATTTTTTTGTAAAAAACTCAGTTTCCTAGCCCAGGACAGCGAGGCATTGAGTCCAGCAATATTCAACGTCTTAAAGTGAAGGTTTCCCCCATCACACCTTAGGTGCAAGGGGTGGGCACCCAGGCCCACTAGCCTCCTCTAGATCCCTACGGGCCTTCATGGCAGTGCAGGTGTTTGTGGCAACACTATCAGTAGTTTTGTTAATTTTAGCAGACAGGTTCGCGTTGGCTTTTGCCTTCGCTTTTTGTTTCCCCAACGTCAAACGAAAATTTGCAGTGTGGATGAGTTTGGTGCACCAACGTTCAGGTCAAAAAAATTTTCAGGTAGGTTGGAGACCAAGTCAGTTTCAATCATGGCTTGGTTGCAAAGGTCAGGTGAGATTGAGTCGCCCATCAGATCCTCAGATTGGGTGGCCCAATTGACATGGGCTTCCCAATCTAATTGGTTGAGGGATTCCTGAGTTGCTTCTGCCACGAAGGTTTCGATGTCCTCCTGGCATTGGGAGTGTGGGATAGTAGAAGCAACTTTGGCCGCTTCCTTGGCTGTGGCCCTGTGGGCCTGTTTGGCCTTCTTTCGCTCTTGAGGGGAGATAGGCTTTACTAGTAAGTAGCAGCCTTGTGCTCCCCACGGGAAAGCCTCTTTGGTGCTAGAGGTTGGTTCATAGTGCACCTCTCCACTGGCCATGGCCGCTGAGAGGTGCTCTTGGAATGTGATGCCCTCCTTGGTGGGGCATGTGTGTGCCTTATGGCCAAACGCGTCACAGTGGGTGCAAATGGGGGGTGCGCTGTCTACGGTTACCCAGAAAGGGTGGGTGGTATGCCCTTCGATATTAATATAATTGGAGTGCAGGATCTGGGTTAGATCCTTTACGATCTCCTCAGTTGGGGTCAGAATTGCAATGGCTTTGCCAGTGCACAGGTGTGGCATCAGCGTAAAGCGTTGCATCTTGAAGGATTGTATTTCGCCATATATGGTGAGACCCTCTTTCAGGTGCTGCTCCAGAATGGCACGCTTGATTGTAGTGGGCAAAAAGCCAGATGTGAGGAAAATTTGGTTGGATTTTGTCCATCTGGTGCGTTTGGTTTCGATGACCTGTTGCCCTTTGGGGAGTTCAATCACTATGCGTACCACAGCAGCTTCATCTGCTGCCTCCTTGTTTTTGAAACCAAGGTCCAGCCAACCGCATGACATGGAGTGAGGTGCAACATACACCGCGGTTGGGAAAAAAGTGTGCACATCCCCACAAAATTTTTCCCATAAAGCTGTTTGTTGGATATCTAGAAACACCCAGACTCCATATTCCACCAACGAGAGTGGTTGAGAGTGTGGCGTGTTGATGTAATGGTTATATCATGCCTGCCAAGTGAGGATTTCTGGGGAAATAGTGACCGCCAGTCTTTTATTTTTTTTATATCCACCAGTTTCTCCGGGCATTTTCAAATGTTGGAGGTCGTGGGCCTATCGCCTGTGCCTCTTACCTTTCTTGCCCAACTGCTCCCTGACATGGGCACAGACTAATCTCCTCTTTGAGATTATCAAACTAGATTCAGACTTAAATTAAATAAGTTGCAAAAGTGATTGCAATGAGAGAGAAAAAGTTCCATTTATATAATTTAGCTTTATTTTAGCTTTGAGACGGTTGTTTAACTACAAGCAGTTGTTCAGTGATAAAAAAATTCTATATTTGATTGAAAATTTAAGAGGATTTGAACCTTTAGATAGTTATGAGTATACTTTAGTTTAAAGTTTCCAACAATGTGGTAAAAGTAATCTGGTATGTGAAATGGCCACATACTCATACTAAATTGATCAGTTATATTAGACATTGTGATAGCTGATTATAATGGCTTATAATCACACTGTCAAGAAATTAACCCGATGGATTCCTCCAATAATATTAGAATTAGGGGGTGTCAGTTAGTTGGGCGTGATTTATGGCTAATTGCCTAGTTCTATATTATTTTATTATAATATTAATCAAATGATTTAGGTTTGGCAGAACCTGCGTTTGCCACCAAATTCCATTCATGGGTTGTTGTGAGATTTTCTGGCAAAAAGCCAAGTATCATTACCAATCTCTGACTATGATTCTGCTGACAAATTCGGAACACCAGCAACTCCTGCAGGGATGCTCAAAGTTATACTTTTATTAAAAAATTTTATATGATCAACCAGAAACTCAAACTAAGGATGTATCAACCTAATTTAATATTTTAGTGATTGATTTGTTGAGATTGAGAGGGAACCGCTACCATCAATGAATGTTAATTTATTAGAATTCTGGCCTGGATGGCTGAGGGGTTTCATAGGCGCAGTAGCTATGGTATAAATTGTCATTCTTCCCTCCAAATAAAGATCTATCACGCCCATTATATTTTAATTGTTAGTAGTTAGTCAGCTAGATTAAGAAAATGAGACTGGAGATCCCTGAAGTTGCGCAGGAGACATGGCTGGAGTGGCTGACGCTGCCAGATCCCATACCTCAGCATTGGGAGGAACAGGCAGGAATCTGGCCAACGGGCCACCAACAACGTTGCCAACTGCCCATCAGCCAAGCAGTGTACAGCATGGTAGTGCCATAGCCACCCAGGATGTGGGATGAACTCACTGGGGCAAGCCCAGATGGGTTGGTAAAGGGTCAGGATGGTGGGTCAGTGTGGGAGTGCCTTGGCCTCCCAGTATGTGGGCAAGACTTTCCAAGGCACTATGGACCCTGGGGCTTAGGTGAATTTGTTGGTCTGCTATGTTTGCGGGATGGATGTGGAAACATAGGAGGTTGGTACGCCAATGAAGGCAAAATGGAAAAGGGTCAACCAGTCTCAGTACTGGTTTGCCAGGCACACTAGCGGAGCCCACTGTTCATAAAAGCGATTCTCTAACACATGCTATTATATATGAGAATTATTTGGGATTTTTACCTATTTTTAATCAATATATGTTTTTGACATTTAGGTTTCCATGATAAACTTGATTACCACAATTGATAATTCACATGTCTCCTAATACTCTCGCCCTATATATTCCTAATCTTAACAACAATATATACCTTATAATTGCAATTTTTTATTATTCAACTTCTGGTTACAGTTGTCAAGAATTTGATTATGATTTTAAGTGTCAAATTATCCCACGTGAGGTAAAAATAACTTAATTTAACATGATTTACCTCAAGTGAGTACAAATTCATTTATTCATCTGTAATTCCCATTGTGAGGCGGAATTTATTTAACTTTGAGAACTCAACTAAGCTAGTTGTTTTCATACACCTAGCAGTATATAATTAATTTCTAAAAATCAGCAGTAAAGAGAACATATGCACCAGTAAAACTCAAAGTGCTTATAGTGTAAAGTTATTCACTTGCTGCAGATGTCAATAATTCTAGTTAGTGGGCACTTAAAATGCCATGAATGAACAATATATAAATTTACTTCCTATTTAATGTTATCTTATTCCTGATCTTATTAGATTAATTATTAATTAGTCTAGTTTGTAGTAAGATGAAAAATAATTCATTTAATTAATAAAAAGATTAAGTGAAACCTTTCTTCAACCACTCAAAGTCACTTTTGAGTGATTTTAAATTTAAGTTTATTTACCCACATCCGTCTGCCCAAACCTATTCTTTGATTTCCTTGGCTCTGCCGCCTGCCACCCCAGTGTGGGGCAGCAGTGCACCCCCACCTAGCGTTTTCCGCCCCGCGGGCAAGCGCGTTCAGACGGGCTCACACAGCCAGCCCACTGCTTCCAACCGTTTTGTCCCCCCACGGGACTTAACGCTCCACCTGGCGCGCGTCCACCCTTTTCGCCCCCATCTTCTCGCCCTCCCTCGCTCTGCCATTCGCTATTGCCTCAGAGTGGACTATGGACGTTTGTTCTCATATGCCAATAAATCAATTATTGACCTAGCCGCTGCAGCCTTTGCGCCAGCTGGCTTTATAGACTTCCGCCCTTTTAAGGGCTACTTTGACGTTGGGTTCCAATCTGAGGAGGATGCTGAAGCGGCAGCACAAACTCCTCTAATTTATAAAAAAAACCCCATTCCCACAACCCGTACTTGCCTCCCTTCAGACACCACGCTAGTGGTATCCTTTGCAAATCTCCCATCCCACCTTTCACCCCAGGTTTTGTATTACCAGTTGGTCGCGGGGCTCATGGCTTATGGCACTCAGCCCAACCTCATCTTTGCCATTCCATCTGGTGCAGAACGCCTTGCTGCTCCTCGTGCAACAGCCACCATCATACTACACCACCCTACCACAGCCAACAAATCCCACCCCGCGCTATTGTGGCGTCAGCGCCTGATAATTTCTTTTAGGCTTGGGTCAATAATGGTAGGCAGATTTGTTCCCTCTGCTTTGGCCTCAACCATGCAAAAAGAGTGTGCCCTCAGGCCAAATCTGCTGCTGCGGCTTCTGAGCCCCCCTCTGGAGGTTCAGTATGGGGCGCTTTGCTGCCCCCTCCCACCCTCCAGTCTCACTCAGTGGGCCCACATGGAAAATCAGCCCCCCAAAAAACTCCATCCTCACTCTCCCACCTAAATCTACGCCAGCCAATCAGAGCAATGCTTGGATCACCATTCGCACCCAAGCAGCTGCCCATTCGCCCAATCCTACCCACTTAAATTCAAACGCCACTATTCCAGTGAACCAAAATCCATGGGATCGATTGGCTGAAACTGTTGAATCAGGTAATACCTCATTAGTAAGCATACAGGTCAACCTCTCTTCCAAGGCGATTATGGTTGGGCAGAATTTTTCCTTCCCAACTTCATTGAAACCCCTACCCCTCGCCATTTTGCTCCTCTACCCAATACAGCCCCCTTCCAAAGTGACCACCAGCTCGCCTTAGCTGCGGTGGCCTCTCCTCATTGTCCAAAACTACGCACAGCGGTGGCCCAGTCAGTGACTCAGCCAGCATGGCCTGCCCACCATCTTCTTCCCCCCTGACTTCCCTGAATCTCCCTGCAGTGACATCTCAAAACTATTTGATGATGCTAAAATCGCTGTTATGAATGTTGCAACGCTTGCTTCATTCAGCCCCTCAGCCAAAATCACCCGCCACAGTATCTCCCTTTTCACCCAACTTCCTGAAGCCCGCAAAGAAGCTGTTGTTCTCCTCGCAGATTTTGTTGAAACACTTTCCCATCATTATCTTGATGCAGAAGTGGAAAACTCCTACTACGCTGACCTCAGCCCCCACTATGCAGATTCCCCAACGCCCTGGCTCTCTGCTCTGATCTGGTACTGTAACCAACATCCCTTGATTGAGGTGGGTCTTTTTTAAAACCACCCCCCTGACCGCTCCTCACCCTCTGCCATGGTGGGTTAGCAGTTTCTGCTTACCACCTGGTTAGTAGTTTGTTTTTTCATTTTTAGTGTTGTGATCAGTACTGTCCATCCCCTGGTCGGTGTACCTCAAATAAATTATTAAAACTAAGTGAATGTTAAACCATTACCAGATAAGATTCATGCTTTCTATATTCCTATAAAGTTATATATTAGTTAAAGATATATAACCTTGTGATCCAGTGCAGTAACATCTTTTCATTAAGGAAACCTAACCCTTCAACTCTAACCTCAAGTGTTGGCAAAGACAATCCATAAGAGAAGACTAATTCTTCCATTTTAAATCACAAGAGCACAATTAAAGTTTTATAACTATCTAAATGTTTCTAAAGAAGTATCTACTGTTACTGTTCTTTCTAAATTAAACGAGGGATTTAATTGGGGTATTCAGCGTCAACACTTCTGTCAGCAACTAAATGTGAAAGGTATTCATTGCCAATGATTTGAATCCTAAAAGTCCATTTGGAATATTTATTGCTTCATCAAACTAGTTAGATTCCGCCACTGACTAGGCCATTACCCTACCCGTTAGATATATAATAGTGTGTCCCAACGACTTTATCCAACTCCAGCTGATTAACCTTATTAAGCTAGCAACCTGCTTAGGTAATGGGTCCATTCACTCATTAATAGCAGTCTCTTTGCTTATAATTTAACCTGAAAGTTATTGCAGATACAAGCTTTGCCAACGCTTTAAAAACTGCCAATAAACTCTTTTTTAGTACTAGATGGTCCCAATAAACTCTTTTTGACTGGTGATAATTCCAATCAATCCAACCAGATTAATTTGTTTCCTGATATTAGATCAATAATTTATACACTTGCAAACATTGTCAGGGATCATCCCTAAAAGAACACTGATAAGCCGCAGCTATGATCTAGTGAAATGATTACCATTCTATTTAAAATAACCCAAACAATAGTTACCAAAATAATGATAGTTCCACATCTGCCATGGACTCTATTTTACAAAGTGTCCCCAGCGTATAAAACATATATGAAAACAGAAACTCTCAAAGCTGGATAGAGTGAACATTTCAAAATCCCATCACATCCCTCACTTGACCAGATTTTTAGCAAAGGATTAGCTTAGAGCAGAGTAGGTACTTGTTCCATGGCACAAATCATCCAGCATGGTAAGATTAAATTTTTTAGCAGAGCTATAACTTTTTTCACCAATCTTATTGCATCTTTCAATGGCCTTTTTTGGCAGTGTAGCTCCTCAACTTCTTCTTATATTCACTGCTACCTCCTGTGAACATGTGTCAAAACCTGAGGATCGCTCGCTTGGAAATTAAAATCCTGCACATCTATTTGGGCTGAAGTTCAGATGGTAGATCCTTGATAGTGCCTGTAGTTTACGGGATTCAGACTGTCTATTAACTCACTAGGCCTATTAAATTCGACTCAACTCTTTTGGCTGATTTCAGGCATAATTTTCCTTTGTAATCAGGAACTTCTTTCAAGGCAAGATTAAATACAAACTTGGGATTTGGTCCTTCCAGTCTGTTGACAATTCTCCAAGGTTGAAATTCGGGATAAAAACAGGAAAAAGATAAAATAAATATTACTTTTACTAGAAGCTATTTATTAGATAATGATTATTAATCCATGCGCCAGTATTTATACCTCTAGGGCATCTCCTGGCCACATTCCAGCACAAAAATTTCAACAGCCATTTTGCCACTCAGCTCATCCTATGACTGAAACCTTTTTCTTAGGCTCATTGATGGCAAAATACTCTCAAAATTGGGAGGATTTCCGGTGCAAAAATTGCATTAAAAGCATGCATAGTTTTCCTAAGATCTTCGGGATTTCAGTTTCATCATACTGCTGACAAAACACACCTTCAGTGAAATTTTGGCCTCAATTGAAGAAAATGAAGCACCCCTAATCAGGACATCAGCAGGACTCTTCCATGATAGCACTAAGTAACCCCTTTTGAGCGGTCCACTAAGTGTTATAGTGATAATTATGCATATTGAAATACAAATTTCTCCCTCAGGTGGGAGACTGATTATGTTTTTTGTTCATCTGAAGTCCACGGGATTATCAGATGTTAACTTCAGGTTGTCCTCAAATTATTTTGTGTACAATTGAATTGATTGTGTTTCAATAATTAGGACCAATTGCTGAGATTTGATGCATCAGAATTGGCCATAATATGCGAGCATATTTGGGCCAAGTGCCAGATAGAATATATGATCAAATTGTTTTGAGATGATTGGCCTGAATTGCTTAGTTGCAAAAGGCATTAGCTCAAGCATTGAAAGGATAATTGGCCTAATCTGATGGTTGTCAAAGGTTTATTTTAAGTAAACCAGCAGAATCTGACATTTCTCTCCTCTTGACTTGAACATAATCCATGTGATAACTTTGGCTGGACTGGCCAATGAGTCTGAAGAATAATGCCCAAATGCCCGTTGATTCTGAAGTTGGATCCCCTCCCCAACCTCAAGTGTGAACTAAAAGATTAATTAGAGTAAAACTATTATATAAGTTTTTTTTTTGCTTTTTGCTTTTTAGTTTTGTTTTTTAGACTTTTATGTTTTTATGTTTTTTCACTTTTTTCTTTCTTAATTGGTCCGCTTATTAAACCTTCTTAGGATTTTACATGGACTCAGTTGTATATATGGCCAGTCTTAGTATCCTTGATGATGTAGACAAACTTAAACAAATTCTCAATCACTTCAAATAGCCTGACCCATATGAGATCTAACTTTTGCATTTGGCCCAATCCATGGGAGTTGCATAATAGGACTTTGTCATTAACTTTGAATTTGGTTAGAGGGTATAAACTCTCTAAGTCCTTTTGATGTCAAGCCTTTTTCTCAGTGAAATTGATGTTGAAGGATTGTGCTTGTAGTTTGATTAAGTCATCTATAAGCTTCTCAACATACTGAGGGTAAGTATTTTCACTGGGATCCTCTAGGGCCATATATTACAGTGTTGGTAGGTCTGGGTGTCTACCGTATAATACTTGAAATGGGGACATCCTGATTGACAAATGGTAGGAGATATTGTAGGCAAAGACTGCCAAACTTAGATATGTACTCCATTTGGATGGTTTGGCTGAGGTTATTTTTTGGATAATGTTCACCAGCGTCCTGTTTGCACGCTTAACAGTACCACTAGTTTTGGGGTGATAGGGAGAAGAAAGCACACTATGTACTCCCATTAGTTAGTTGAGCTTGGTGAGGACATTGGCGATAAAGGGGTTCATTATCAGTCAGAATAACCTGAGGGCATCCACGTTTATGAATGATGTTTTCAAATATGAGCTTGGTGGTGGTTGCCGCTCCAGCTTCCCAAATAGCCTTGGCCTTGACCCATTTGGTCAAGTGGTTGATGGCTACGACTATGTACTTGTCCTTCATATTGCTTGTTGGAAGTGGGCCAACAACGTCAATAGATACAGTGTGCCAGGAAAAGTTGGCTGAACAAGCTGGTAAGATGTGCTTTTCCGAAATGATTTTTCACCTTGGCACTCTGCACAGCATTCTAGCAATTCTTGGATGTCGAAATGCATTGATTCCCATTAGTAGAATCGCTTCAGATGCTCTTTCATCTTCTTGAATCCGCCATGCCCTATGGCCTTATGCGCTGCCATTATTAAGTCTGTTTGGGCCAATGGTCTTGGAAAAATAAGCTTTTTATCCTCAACAATCTTGTAAAGCATCCCATTTTTGATGGTTTTATTTTTTCATAGATACAATAGTATTTTCGGGACAGATCAAACTCAACCTGATACTCTCTGGTGATCATTTTTAGAACAATTTATCAGTGGCCCAACTAAGTGTTGCAACGGTGGGTAGTCAGGATAGACAGTCAGCGTTTTGGTGTTTTGCACCCACTTGATGCTCAATGGTGTAGTCATAAGCCCGATGCTTTAATGCCCAGCAGGCTAATCGGCCCTCAGCTCTCTTAAGTTATTCAACCATCTTAGGGAAGCATTATTGGCAACAACTTTGAAATGAGTACCATGAATGTAGACCTGAAATGCTTGCAAGCATAGATGACAGCTAAGCATTCTCATTCTGTTATCATATAGTTCCATTCATGAACGTTTAAGGTCCAATTAGCGAAGGCAACTGGATGTTTTTCACTATCTTCTTTAACTTGGGATAACATGGCCCCAACTGCTGTTTGGGATGCATCATTTTTGGACGATAAATTCGCAAAAAAGTCTGGATATTGAAGAGCAGGTGTGCTTTATAGGGCCAATTGGAGTTGGTCAAATGCATCCTGGCAATCTGGAGTACTGTTGAATGGGACCTTATCTTTAAGCGGATAGAAAAGTGGTTCTCCAAGATGTGCAAAGTCAGCAATAAATTGGCGATAGTAACTGATCATGCTTAGGTATACTTGCTTGTTGCGCTTGGATTTGGGCCATTTCATTTTGGAGATGGCATCCAACCTAGAGGGGTGGGGCCAAAGACCCACTTTATCAATCACAAATCCGAGGTACTCCAGTTGTCTTTGAAAAACTGACATTTTCTGGGCTTGATTTTTAAGTTTGCAGCATCTAGCCTTTTGAAAACCGTCTCTAAGTGTTCCAGATGGTCGTCAAAAGTGCGGCTGAAAACGTTGATATTGTCAAGGTACACTAGTACACATGACAACTTTAAATCTCCCAGGATTGTGTCCTTTGCCCGTTGGAATGCAGCCGGGGCATTGTAGAGCCCTTGAGGCATTCTCGTCAGCTAGAATAGGCCCTCTTGGGTTATGATTGCACATTTCTTGCGCTCCTCTTTTGGAAGATCTATTTGCCAATATCCGCTGATAGGATCCATTGCTGAGAAGAACTTCGCGCCCTAGCCTAACCAAGGTATCATCAATTTGTGGAAGTGAGTACAAGTCCTTTTTGGTGATGATGGTGTTAACTTTTAATAGTCAATGACTACTTGGTTGCTTCCATCCTTCTTTTTTACTATTAAAATTGGTGGTGCCAATGGACTTTAGGAAGGGCCTAGCATGCCAAAATCAAAGAGTTCTTTATTCTCCTTGGATACTGCTTCTTCTGATAATTTTGAGCGTCTAATCAGGCGTAATTGAATAGGTTTATGATCCCCAGTATCAAAAATGTGGGTGTTACCATTAGCACAACCCAAGTCAAAATCATCTTATGCAAATATTTCTTGATATTTAGAGAATAACTCCCTAAGCTTGGCTTTTCTCAGAGTTGGTCAGGTTGCTTAAATTGGCTATAGGGACAACATTATTTATGCTGAGTTGGTCCTTATTGGGGAGCTCTAATTCAACAAAAGTTCCAAACTCATGGAATGAGTTAATTTCCATAGTAAGGAACAAATGCAGAAAAGCGATTGTTTGATGTCACCTAATGGAAATGGGACAATTTTGCAGGTTTGCACATAATATATGTATATCTTTGTGGCCTGGAATGATAGTCTAGGGGCAATGTTTGGTTTGAATCGAGATTTAGACCATGGTTGATATATTTCACCATAAAGGCCTTCTGGGAAATTAATTGCAAGTCCTGTCAGGATGATTACTTGTTCTTGGAATGGTATAGTGATGGTTGATTTGATCGAAGTGGAATGCTATTTGACTCATCAATCTGAGTGGGAGGTGGTTTTATCTTTGAACGAGCTTTGGAATACTCAATTTGGATGACTCCATCTTTGTAGGCCAGATTTATGAATAGGCTGGGTTTTTTCAACTGCCTTATCACAGTTGTAGTAATTTGGAATAGCCTGGCCCATAATGGTGAGAGTATCGTCCTTAGGATTGGTAACAGCTCCATATCTTGTTAGTAAATTAGTCCCAATTAGGATATCATAGTTTATATTTGGCAACACTATGGCAGTAGCTATTACTACAATGGATCCAAATCGGAGTGGTAGGGTACTGTAGGCGCCCAGCAATTTGGTTGTATTTGCTCCAGTGGTTCCACACTCCTGACAGTGGGCAACATTGGGCGCAATTTTCAGTTTTAACCAATTTTGTGCTGACCATATTGATAGGAGCACCATATCAACAATGGCCCAAACTCACACCTTATTTACCACTATGTCCACATAAGTACATTCAGAGTAGTTTTTAAAAGTTTTTATTGTGTGCATGCCTTGATTGCTGCCCGATTGCAGGTGCAATTTCAGACTTGAGCAAATATCTGGGAAGTTATCTGCTAAGGTCCTTATGGGAATGGCTACTTGAGCATTGTTAAGTTTAGGCAGGTTGGTCGAACATCTGGATTAAGGTTTAAACCCTGGTCAATAATCTGCTTTGCGTATGGGTTTGATACTTCAGTTAAGGCTTCCTTGGTGATTTTTAAGGGGTTAGTTGCTTTTGATGTGGCTCGGGTAGTGACCATCATGACATCATTAGCCACAATATGGTGGAGGTTCTCTTTAGCAACATCTTTGGCCCTAAAGAGCTCATCAGGGTCAGGTGGAACGGTTAAAAAATCGGTTGAGTTAGAGCATTCCGCCTCTACTCCACCTGCTCTTTTCCCAACTCATTGTCAACGTTGATTTCAAAAGCAAAGTTGACTCCATGCTTTTTGTTAGACCGTCTGAAGCATTGTCTAGCATAATGCCCTTATTGATCACAAACGTGGCAAGCATTTTGCTCTGTTTGCTATTTTTGATCATTCTTTGGTTCATATTCTGCGAATTTTTCCCTTGGTCGGACATCATGTTGCCTTTTGGGCCCAAAAATCGAAATATTTGCTGATCTTTGGCCCGATTAGGAAGATGAGATTATGGGAATAGCTTCTCAAGTAGTTGGTAAGCTCTTTTTCAAGCTTCCATTAAAGCAGGCGGCATAACATTGTGAAATTCACAAAAGGGCATAATTGCGTGCTCCATTGCAATCTTGGCGTCAAACTTATCTATTGCATTGCACCCACGCAGAACTTGTGCCTTGTGGAAGAATCTATCCTTGAGTCTTTAATTATCTCATTATGTTTGAATTTGATATTAAGAAGCACTCTAATTCAGGTTTCTAGTTTCTCAGGCCCTCAGAACTGTTTTGGTATAGCAATTATGGCATATATGTATGACCAATCGTCACCAAAATAGGGCACAACAAGGTCACAGCTATGGGCATCAAGTGAGTTAATCAGTACTAATCCTTTTGCATGGTCTGATGCTCCTATCATTGCTTTTTTGAATAATTTGAGGAAGGTGTGAACATTTCCATCCTTATCAAACTTTGGTAAATTCAGTGGCTTGAAGTCATCTCACCATTACTCAGGCAAAGGGGTTGTACTTCTTCTTGAGCGTCTTGGTGTATCATCGCCCATAATTTGCCCTCTTTCCTGTTATAAAGTATCTGGAGTTCGGATTAATGTGAGGACTCTAGGCATAGAACGGATGTTCAAAATAACAGTTTCTGCATTGGTGTCAAGGTCTGCTGATTCAATTTCATGATATTGATCTGAACTACCTGATTCTGACACCTGAATTCGGCCCTTAGTTACTTTCTCAGTCTGTTTTTGGCCAGATAAGCGGAGCTTTTTCCTACTTCTTTTTTGTCAAAGTTGGGCAAACATTGGCAACCTTGCTGTTTGAGGGATTCGAATTCTTTTTTAAGGTTGTCATACCCCTCTTTGAATAAAGCTTGATTGTTTGCTAAGCTTTTTATATCTTTGTCCATACTGTCTCCTCAGGAATATGCAGTTGATAGCTGCATTTTGAGTTTCCAATTTTCCTGAGTAATTTCAGTATTTCTGGCCTGCAATTTTGACACCACAGTCCAAAATTTAGAAAACTCTTCTTTGATCTGGGCATCTTCTTCATCCCTATTCAAGGTAGCTCGCCTTGCTGCAAGGTCCTCGAAGTTTTGTTGATAGTTTCCAGATCAGCCCAAACATACTCTACAAAGTCATCAACTTTTACATTTAACTCCATGTGATTTTTACGGCCCAAAGATGCATGTATGGTAAGTCATTCTGATTGAGACAATAGGTAATCTGAATGTCTTTCCAGATTTTGACAGTGGTTATTTATAGTTTGTACCCATTCTTGTGATAACCCATGGTGGGCCAGAAGTTCTGCAGCTATTTTTGGGACTCCTTCATTCGGAAGCTCCTTGAGGGTGATTAATCTCCCATGAGCTTCATTGACAAGTCCCATATTGTCAACAATTGCCTTACGAACATCAGCAAAGCTGAAATTTAGCTTGTCCAGTAGGGCATTTTGGAAAGATTGTTACTCCCCTTGCACATGGTAGATTTCCATGATTTCCAGATTTTGTCTAGCAATTATTCGCTGGGTTTGCACAATCGAGGGTTGAACAAAGTTAACCTGGAATTCATTGGTTGCTTGAATGTCTGTGAGACGTTTGGCAAGAGATGCCATGGTAGCATCACGATACTTCATAAATATCTCCATCTTGAGTGCCTGGTCCTTAATATAGTAGAACAGGCCAAAGGAGGGATCGAATTGTAAAGTACCAATCCTAAAACCCTGATATAGGGTTTCCAGCATAGATTTTACGCTTGCAACTGTATGATCAATTGGGATGGTTGCATCTGCATGAGCTCCCCCACTGTGATAAGATCCAGGGAGTAGGAGGTACTCGCTTCAGAGCCATGTCAGCTGGTATTAAAATAATTTGAGATTCCTTATTGCTGGTTTCTATCTCGTTGTCACTTTCATATCTGGCCAATTCTGCCAGGAATTGGTCATGGGAATCCATTTTAGAGAACGTAAATGTTTTTAGTGAGAACCAATTGTCAAAATCTGAGGATTGCTTTCTTGGAAATTAATATCCTGCACATCTATTTGGGCTGAAGTTCCAATGATTATCCTTGATAGTGCCTGTAGTTTACGGGATTCAGACTGTCTACTAACTCACTAGGCTATTAAATTCGCCTCAACTCTTTTGGCTGATTTCAGGCATAATTTTCCTTCATAATCAGGAACTTCATCTGAGGCAGGGCTAAATACAAACTTAGAATTTGGTCCTTCCAGTTTGTTGACACTTCTCCAAGGTTGAAATTTGGGATAAAAATCAGGAAAAGTATAAATAAATATTACTTTTATTAGAAGTTATTTATTAGATAATGGTCATTAATCCATGCGCCAGTATTTATACCTCTAGGGAATCTCCCGGCCACATTCTAGCACAAAATTTCAACAGCTATCTTTCCACTCAGCTTGGCCTATGACTAAAACTTTTTTCCTAGGTTCATTGGTGGCAAAATACTCTCAAAATTGGGAGGATTTCAGGTACAGAAATTGTGATAAAAGCATGCAAAGTTGTCCTAAGATCTTTAGGATTTCAGTTTACTATACTGCTGACAAAACACACCTTCTGTAATTTTTTGGCCCCAATTGAAGAAAATGACGCACCCCTAATCAGGACATCAGCAGGCCTCTTCCATGATAGCACTAAGTAACCCCTTTCAGGAGGTCCACATAGTTGCTATCATACCAAATATGCATATCAACTTATAAATTTCGCCCTTGGGCAGGAAACTGATTACGTTTTTCATTCATCTGAAGTCCACGGGATTTTCAGATGTTAACTTCAGGTCATCCCCAAATAATTTTGTATATGATTTAATTTAATTGTGTTTTGATAATTGGGACCAATTGCTGAGATTTGGTGCATAAAATTTTGGGTAGAATATGCGAGCATATTTGGGCTGAGCGCTTGATAAAATACTTAATCAAATTGTCATTAAGATAATCAGCCAAATCGTATAAATGCAATAGGCGTTAGCTCAAGCATTGTAAGGACAAAATGACCCAATCTGAGGGTTGTCAAAGGTTTATTTTTGAGTCAACCACCAGAATCTGACAGCATGGTTCCACTGTTATATACCACACCAGTACTACTTCTGTTCATCTTAGTGAAAAAAAACTTCCTGAAAACCTGTTTTCCACAGTTTAGGCTCTCACAGCTACAAGCTGTGACAGTAACACTTTGCCAATCTGCCAATGAATTCCTGAGCACCTTTGTTCCTCTAGGTTGTGCTTCCCATATCTTGATCAGAGCAGATCTTCCAATTCTCTGCTCTTGTGACTCTTTTCAGTGGACCCAGTTTTAACGTAAGCTGATCCTGCAATTTCCACTCTCACTTGATCTTCTTTAACTCTTTTGTAATTTACCCCTTTCTCCATGACATTAGGAATGGTAACACTACCAGTTCACAAATTCATGGCAAAAAAACTAATATGATGTTATATATATTATTTCAATTTTCCTTTTTTTCCTATTTTTCAGGGGACTTTCCTTAAAAATAGATATATCCTTCATTTTTTCTATATTGTTCATGTTTTTTATGTTGAGTTATCTTTAATATTTACCTTAGATCCAATACTTTATCTTTTGCTATTGACCCAATTTATTATACAAACATCAACAATGTTCTTTATTGTATAGGCATCCATCACTGACTGGATAGAATTTTGAACATCCCTTAAAATAGTGAATTAAAATAAATTCTTCTTTTAAATCCATGGGTATCAAAGTAGGGCACACTATCACTTACATGGTAAGAGTTGAATGATGGTCAATTTTTAAAGTCCTGTCTTCTTCTCTAAACCTTCTTTTCATTGTCAAATTGTATGTTTGTGATTGCAAAGCAATCATGATATTCACCAATTAGTTTAAATATTGCTCTGGACTCATCCCTGAAGCTGGTTCTATTGCTGATATAAAATCAGCAGTTGTGAAGCTCTTAGTCCATTAAAAACTCAAATGTCGTTTCCTGGTCACCATAAGATGACTGATATTAAATGCAAATTAATTAAACTCAGTTAGGATCCCCAAGTGGAGGTTTTTTTGCTACCAACTTTCTCAGTGTTGTGGTTAGAGTTCTATTGATTCTTTCCACCTTTATATTTTTTCTAGTCGTTATAAATTGGATAACACTCCTCTGATTCCAGTTAAATTGTTCATACTTCAGATCAAATAGGAGGTAATCTTTGGTTCCATTATCACTGAGTATCACATGTAGGCATTTATGCTAGTACACTACTTGATCCAGAATGAATCTCGTGGTACTTGTGTCTATCTGACTTGAAATTTTGGCTTTAAATCTAGTCTAGTAAGATGGTTATTGTAAAAATTATGTAAGTTCCTCCCCAATAATAACACTCAATGGTCCCATTACATAAATTTACACTGTATGCCATGAGAACCCAGGGTGCACTTGACAATATCTGTTACATTCCTGTGAGTCTTGTGGAGCTAATACTCCACACAACAGGCATATAATCTGCTACTTTACAATTCTCAAATTTCCATTAATATTACTGTTGTGGATAATTTATCATTCTTATTAGGACATCATGCCCTAAAACTTTATATGCTGATTGTATATACAATCAATGTTCTGATGGCTTGAGAAAATTATTTCTTTCAATTAATTGATTTATTAGCTGTCCGCTATTCTTTTCTGTATTATTCATTGCTCTCTTCAGCGTTCTGAATCTCCTGAGGTTCAAGCCCAATTTTTATAATGATCATTCATTGAGATATTTATCTGCTTACTGATATATGACTTAAATGGCAGGTAATTTTGATAATCCATCAGCGTTCTAATGGCTGCTTCCACTTTGTGTAAAATCTTCAATCCATAAACTTGCAACATTAAAGCTTATTGAGCCATTCGCCCCTCTGGTTTCATAATATTATGCAAGCAGAATAGAGATGAGTGGTCAGTCATGACCTTAAAGTGAGTTCTGTAAAAAAACACCTAATATTTTTTGCAGTAATATATCACTTCAAGGTATTCGCACTTCATCATATTAGAGTTTCTTTTCCAACAACGTCAATTTCTGACTCACATATGCCATGGGATGCTAAGCCCTGGCGTCATCTACTTGGCTTAAAAATGCTCAAATCGCCATTAATGAAGCTTCTGTGTGGGAATCCATTGTTTTTGATGCTTGCTGGTGCTTGGATGCCGCTGGATTCCACAACATTTTTATAAATAAAGGCTAAAAAACAGATCAATAAAAAAGTTGGTTTTTATAAGTTTATTAGTTTCACTGCATGGGGTAAAAATGAACCCTCTTGATATCTGACCATTCAGTATTTAATCTGTATTGAGGGTCGAATGAAATATAATGATTTGTTTGTAATGACTTGTTACAGTATGAGTAAATATGCAAGTATAGTCTATTGAATCTCATAAAACTTGCTTCACTTTGGCTTAACGATGGATGATGAGTTAATTTTTGGCAAGATGTACCCATGGGTAATGATTTAATTAATTTTAACAAATCCTCTTTAGAGAAATTTATTGAACTTTGAAACCCCTGCCAAACTTATAAAAGGAGGTGGTCCCCGCATAGGTGCTTGAATGAACCTGGTTGTGTTATGAGGGAGTAACATCCAATGGACGCCCCAGGGTCCTACACATGGTCAGAGTAATCCAACTGCTTACTCTCATATTTTTCTTGTGTAATATTTAAAATCTTGTTAATCTCAATTCTTAAGGTTCCACCAAGAATTGTCCAGGGTCTTTTGGCTTATAAAATCGTTGATATTTTCTAATTTACCCTTAGCATCATTGTGGACTTTTAAATATCTGACATTTCCTCATTTTGGCCCATTTCAACCCAAAACACTCTTATCTTGAGGCTTGAAGGGCAAATGTCTGACAATCCGTCTGAATCATAGAAGCCTGAAACAATATGGGTATTTCAGAATGAGACTGAACATTAGATATTTTGGAGCACATTGAACAACTATTGGACCTCTTCAATATATATGAATCTGTTTTTAATCCTCTGTTAAATAGAATAATTTTTTAGCAAATCCAGCGAAATTTTTTAAATTTTCCATAGTAGTCAACCATCCTCAAAGAGCTTGCATACTATGAACACTCTTTGTTGTTAACATCTATTAGTTAACAATATATTCTGTAGTCGTGCCTGAATTCCATCAGAGTTTACAAACTACAGATATACAAGCTATTTTTTGTAAAGATGACATTTCCTATTTTTTAATCTTCAAATTTGATGACACAAGGCGTTTGAAAATTTTCTTTAAATGTTCAAGTGGTTGATAAACATTTGACTTAAGATATTGATATACTCTAAGTACACCAAAATGCAAGTAAACTTAAGGTAACTTAAGACTGAATCCATAACATGCTGAAAAAAAACCAGCACATCACATAATCCTTATGAATTTGAGTCAGATGGTATAACTCTTGTGCGGTAATTATTGCATATTTCTTTTGGTCTTCTTTTGGAAAGTCTATCTGCCAATACCTCAAGATTAATTCTATACAAAAAAGAATTTAGCTTCCCAAAGACAATTGAGCCTGATGTCTATTTGTGGCACCAATATGAATTTTTTAGCAATTTTGGTTAACCAGCAGTGATCAATCACCATTCAATTTGTCCATCCTTTTACTTGATTATAGGGATTAGAATAACCCATGGACTTGAGGACATCATGAGGAGACTTTGCTCAATCAGTTTACTAATTTCTCAGAAACTACTACCTCCACAGTTTTAGGCCAAGGGTTGGTCACTTTGTATTGGCAGAGATTTCCCAGTATCAACCTTATAAATCAAAAAATTTAGCGCATTCTAGGTCGTAATTGTACAAATAAATAGCACTTGACTTTTTCTCAAATAGCTGTTTTTCCTCATGATGATATTCTGACATACAGCAAGCCACTCTCAATATACTAGCACATGGATATATTTTTGCATCATCTGTGGAAATTCCATTTCTTCTAACGTCTCAAAATTATTAATAACTCTTATTTTGGTGGTCATTATTAAGTAAAAAATGCTATAACTTGGTTCTTTACCACCTTTATCAAATTTTTTCTCATATTAGCAAGTTAAGCCAAAATTTCTTGGTGGCCTGGTACTATAATCTCAGAGCTACCCAAGGCTTCAGCCTTGAATTCAACCTTGGAGCCAATATCTGCATACAATTGTTCTAGAATAACTAGCGTTAACCTCATGTTAAATGTTAGTTGCATTCTTGATGAACATAAACTGTAATCATTTTTCTCTCAACAATAACCCTTTATTCTCAAAAATCTGAAATTTCATATCAAAATTTTTCATTCAACTGATTTATATTGGATGGGATTTTTTCTGTCATTATAAAATATATTTACAAAAAAAAATTTCTATTCTCTAACGGAGTATCTCCTTTTTGCTGATATACTAAAGGCAATGTTTGCCCCAATATTGTTAGGGGTTTTCTCAAAATTGCAAAGATGCCATAACTTTCACGGAATTCTATCTTAATGAAGATTTTATAATTTTGATTTTCTGACGCTGTGTCAGGAATGGATACCATCAGAAATTTCAACTGATGAGACAGTGCACTGTATGCCTCAAAGGAAGTTGTATTAACTAGTCAGTTTTTCATATTCCTTCCAGTGTTACAATTTTAGTGAACTTCATTTGCTTCACTAACTTGATTGAAATGATAATGATGGGCGCTCTACTATTGAAGATCACCTGTTCTTTTACTTAAATAACTAAGGTATCCATATATATACACCAAAGTATAGTATTAGGGGTTGACTAAGTGAATCTCGCCATCTGTCACCAAATCTAGAGTACAAATCGATAATGTGGATAAATTAGGAAAGGCTTCCTTTATTCTGCTAATGAGAATAGAAGCGTTTACTTCTAGAGTTTTGACTTAAGCAATTTTCAGCTTTCATAATAGTTCTGATCTTTTTCTGCTAGTTTATGGTCATAAAGAAGAGTGACCTCCTTCACATTCACTGCCAATACTTTCTACCTGTTGTCAGGAAAATGACAGAAGAGGTTTAGACCGGCCTTCCAGTCTGGATGCGTGAGAAAAAAAAAGAAAGTCAGAATGCTAGTGGCATTGCCGCTCATATGACGTTGTATGGAGCTGTGAATTGGGTAACAATGACTTGTTGATGTAGGATGAGCGTGAAAGAAACCCAATAATGAATAACACAGAAACAACCTCAGACCCTGTGGGCCTTGCTGCAGGGGATTACACTACCGGGTTTACTAATTTTGGGATTTCAGGTGGAAGGGTTTATCACTAAAGTAGAGACAAGGGGGTGGATCCTTGCTTGAAAGTGAAATATAAGAGGTCACAGAATTCCAATATCTTAATAGCAGATAGCTGCAATAATGGGTTTAAATTTCCGGATTTTTTTACACGTTGAATCTAGTTGACTATGGTGGGATTGAATGTAATTATCAAAACTGGTAAAGCCCATCCAGCGTAAGGACTGACGGGCCACTTAGTGACATCAGGACTTCAGCAAGAAGAATTGAAGTAAAATTGAAAAATATTGGGTAAAAGCAGGAACTTTATTAGCAATGAAACTAAAGAAAATTAACCAACAATTTCCTCAGTGTGATGCAACTGATTAAATAGTGTTTAATTTGATAGTAGGTACAAGCAGGGATTGGGACCCTCAAAATCAACTTAAACTAGCAAAATTTTAGGGGGAAGGGGGAAAATTATTCTAATTAAAACTGAAATCAAAGGTTTTGCTGCAGTATTAGTTGCTATCAGTTTTTCCATGAATGCCTAGACTGAGGCTCTTATGCATTTCCATCAGTTGGCATAACAGCATCTGGCCCAATGGGCAATGGGATTTCCCATGCCAGCCCACATAGGGGCGGTCCCACTTGGTTGAGGTGGGTTTGGGAATATCAGTCCACCCACGCCCAGTCGCTGGGGCGTTCTTTCAACCATATGAGTTTTTATTGGGCATATATCATGATTCTTTAGATAAGAAATTTTACATTTATCTGTGATAGTCCCCAAAGTTACCATCTGCTCACTGGGGATCATCCCCAATGATTTCAAAGGGTGTTTAGCATCAGCACTTGTGCTGCTAGCTGACTCAATACTGTCAGCAATTCCAGCTGAGAATCAAATACTTGTCCCTTCTTAACCATTATTTTTCAATCACTGGGCTTTATTCCTGTAAATTTTGGACCTCTTGTCTTTGATTTGGTAATCTCAACACAGATTTCCTCAATTCAGCAGGCAAGTTTGGCAGAAAGAGCACAGGTACTTGGGGAGGAATCTTCAGAGGGAGCGCTGTTACCCAGTGTCAGGATTTTTCCCGGGTTAGGTGAAAGCCTTGTCCAGGGAAGAACAGATATCCCCATTCGAGGGGTGTAAATCCCAAACAGCTTATTGGATTCATTAATAAGAGTTGAATCTACAAGTATATCAAATTCAGGGCTTGCTATAAATTAACCCAAATTTTAGGAAACAGTGCATTCCCTTCTCTTAAGACATGTGACCTGGGATAACACTTTACCTGGTCTTGAGTGTGGCTTGATCCAAGTAAAAATTCAGAATATTGGGCAATCCAGAAGGCCAGGAGAAACCCTACTTGGATGGGGCCACGACGATCCTTGAGGCATGTGTCTCCAAATACCCTATAAAAATCCCTAAGCATTAATCTAATAAAACACTTTCGTTCATAAGATTTAATTTATCTTATATTTTTATCAAGTATATTTTACTTAAATGAATGGAGTCTCATCCATTGGCACGTCTGGAGCCTCCCCTGTCCTCTCAGCTGAGCCTTGCCCCATGCAGTCAGCCTACTTATATGGCTCCCCAGCTTTAGCACCAGCGAGCGCATCTTGGGGAAACCTGAAAATTGTGCTCACTACAGGTGGGCATCAAGGCGCACACTGAGGAGTTATCTCAACCTTGGATGATAATGAACCCGCTGTGAGCACGCCATATGCTGATATTCTGATCTACCTCCTCTGGAATGGCCAAGACCCAGTAACTGTGGGGACTGTCTTTCCAAAGAAATCCTTTGAGTGTGTCCCAGAAAACTTTGTGCACTTCCAAACTCCCAGTCAACTGAAACTTTTACTGACTGTTAAAACGCCTGAAGAATTTAAAAAGATATCATTGAACAAAAATATCAGTATCATAAAATAAAAAGATTAATGAAGGCAAAAAATATTACATGGAACAAGCATTGCAGCTCAAGAGGATGTGAGATGCTTGGAGATAAGAGTTCTTTGAGGACATCACCCAGCGGGATGACTATTGGGCGCTAGGCCTGTTTACTGTGATGAAAGGGTTATGTTCAAGAGCATTTTGGCTTTAAACAAAATCAAGAAAAAATTGGCCAAGCTACAACACATCCTTTGGTCAAAAAAGAAAATCAAAACGATCTGAGTGCACAAATTCCAACAAAAATAATTGATTTTTATACCAATTCTAATATTTATTTAGATAAAAAACCCTCCGTTCAAAGTTGGGACAAGTCAAGAACCAATTTCCAATCTCAACAAAGATGACAAGCTTCAAAAATTTGTGGGAAGCCTAAAATACAATCAGTGTGACAATGCAATTAAAACGCCAGGCAAAATACCTGGAACTTACCTTTGCACCATTGGGAATAAGCTCAATGACTCCTTCCTTTTAACGTTACCGCTTTCCAAATTTGACAGCGCCCCTCCAAAGATTGGCCAAATATTATTAAAGTGAATAATCTATATTATCTAGTTTGACTCTCCTATTGGGATAGCGCCAAATTGCAATTAAGATGAGAGTCCAAAAAAAGCGAAGCTCAAGAAAGCGGCTGACATCACCTCCACTACTGATGCCAACCTTCCAGCCCAATCCACATTTTCCTTTTGAACTCTATTGCACGGTTTGCTTTTGGTCAAAAGTGAGATTTGCTTGCCCCTATCCCTAGATGGTAATACGGCGTCGCTCAAGGAGGCCCCCTATCAGAACCTTTAGGGGGCCACCCCCTACCATCACCTGGTCATCTTCCAAGCTCATAGGGTCACTCGCCTGCGCTACCCACTGTTTACGACCTTTTCTCTGAGCCTTACCTGAATCTGCTGGCTGATAAGGTGATCACAAGATGCCAGGTTCAAATGGCAACTAAAATGAACTTAAATATTGAAGAGGCTGAAACCCGCATGGCCAAGATGGTGCAGGGGATGTGCAAATGAATAGCACAGATGGAGGCAGAGTTGACGGCCTCCAAGTTGGAAGCTACGCAGGAACAAAGGCTTCTGGTTGGCCTGCAGTTGGAATTCTGGCACAAAACTGCCCATATTGAAACGCTTAGAATTGACAACTCGCAGCTTAGTCTAGAGTTAACTGACCTCAAGTCAAATTACTTTTAAGCCAAATGGCAGCTTGAAGCCATCCATTACAAAAACCTAAATTGCGCAGACAGCAATGGATCGCAGATTGAGGAATTTAAAACCACCTTTTCCAAAGAACAATCTGAGTCAACTATGAGGGCCTTAACTGATGTTTTTGTCAATCTTCAAACCTTATTTACACCTGAGACCTCTGAGTCAACTATGAGGGAATTACTCTATGTTTTTGTCTGGCTTCAAACCCTATCTACACCCAAGATTTCCGAGTCAACTATGAGGGACTTAGCCGATATTTTTGTCCAGCTTCAAACCCTAACCACACCAGGCACTATCACTGACCTGGTCTGCATTTTGCCTGAGGTTCCATAAGCCCCCAAACTTGAGTCCTCCAACCCTCATGCCACAACTTGCTCCCCTAAGCCAAGGCTTGGAGGGGGCTCTGTCAGGTTTTACCCTAGGTTAGGTAAAAGCCTTGTCAGGGGAAGGACCAATATCCCCATTTGAGGGGTGTAAATCCCAAATGGCATATTAGAAAATGAAAATAAGAGTCAAATTTATAAGTATATCAGATTTGGGGCTTGTTTATAAATTACCCTATATTTGAGGAAACAGTACATTCCCTTCCCTTAAGACATGTGACATGGGATATCACTTGACCTGGTCACGAGGGTGGCTTGATCCAAGCAAGGTTCAGAATACTGGGCAATCCAGAAGGCCAGGAGACACCCTAATTGGATGGGGCCACGACGATCCTTATGGCATGTGTCCCCAAATACCCTATAAAAATCCCTAAACATTTATCTAAAAAAACTTTTGTTCATAAGATTTATTTTATCTTATATTTTTATTAAGTATAATTTACTCAAATGAATGAAAATCTCATTCATTGTCACGTCTGGAGCCTCCCCTGTCCTCTCAGCTGAGCCTTGCCCCATGCAGTCAGCCTACTTATATGGTTCCCCCAGCGTTAGCACCAGCAAGTGCACCTTGGGGAAACCTGACACCCAGCACTTGTCTACCACATGGACGAGGTCACCCTGGGTGACAAGGTGTACAGCTGCCCTCTTTAGCCTTCTTAATTAGAAACTGGAATTTCGCCTGATCCACACAAAGGGGACGTTCCCCTGGATTTAACATTGCACTTTCCTTTTTCCAAAGGAGGGGCGATACCACAAGGAAACTTCATGAGGGCTACATTTTTGTTTGCCTTGGGTAACTTGATCACCATTAAAGTTTCAACTTTTTTGGGGGGGATGGGAGCATTGATTTGGGACTCATAAATAGCATTGACTAGTTCCATGCAGTTAGCGCAATTGTGGGCCTTGATCCAACTGTTCTCATAGGCCGGATAGCCCTTCCAGGCGATGAGATATTAAACTGACCTTTGAGATCTGTGGGACGCTAAGATGTTTTCAATTTCAGCCTCCTCTTCATCCTTGGCTATAATTGTCTCTGGGTTCATAGAACAGTTCCCTTGTTTGGGGAAAACTGAGAAACGTGGAAGAGGGTACTGTCTCCATTGAGCTCTCAACTTTAACCAGAATACCATTGCCCAAGTCTTCCTCCACCAGGTGAGGCCCAAAAGCTTTCTTGCAAACTTCCAGGAAGGTACCCGCATCAGAAAATGGCGCGTATCAAGTATAACATATGAACCCACCTCTATGTCATGGCCAGGAAGCCATTCTAATCTGCAAACTACTTGTAATCACCGATAGCTTTAGTGAGATTCTCCCACACGAAGGACTGAGTAGACCAAATGTTCTCTTGATCATCTGCGGCAGCTGGGACCTCAGTATGCAATCAGGGACCAACCAAAAACGAGGGATTATATCTTAACGTCGCTTCATAGGGAGAAAACACCCATAGAAGCTTGAGTTCTGTTGTAGGCAAACTGAGCGAGGGGGAGGTCAATAGCCCAGATATCCTTTGTGGTTGCAGCATAGCATCACAAGTACTCTTCCAAGATTTTGTTAACTCACTTAGTTTATCCATTGGACTGGGGATGATAAGCTGTGGAACAAAAGGGTGAATTTTTAAAATTGATAAGAGTTCATTTCACACTGCGCTGTGAACTGTAAAACGTGGTCACTGATGATCTCCTAAAGGAGATTAAACATAAAAATCACATGGCGCATGAGGAGATGAGCAGTTTAAACTGGCGTAATTTCAGAAGAACATGGAATAAGTAGGGAAAATTTGGTAAAATAATCGACCACCACCATTACTGCCATAAACCCATTAGCACAGGGAAGTTTGATAATAAAATACACGGACACTAATGTTCATGAACCCTCCTCCTGTTGTAAAGGATGAAGGAGGCCATTTCTTCCTAATCAATTTGACTTGACTCATGCACAGGTAACACAATCAGCAATCCAGGCCAGGATTTTTTGATAAGCCTGCCCATTTATAAGTCCGCTTAAATAATTTAATACATTTCTTGTTGCCCAGATGGCCAATTGTGGGAGGATTGTGATGCTTTTGAACCACCTCAGCTCTAAAGAGACAAGGGACCCAAACATACAACTGAAAATAAAGGAGATCCTCCGCTAAGGAATATAGGGAATTATTGTGTTATGGAGGGACAATTGGTCAAATAATTTAATTCTTTGGGTCTGGTCATTTGACTGCTAAACCCCATGAAATGAGTGGAGCATCAGGAGCAAAGTTGACTGACAAGACCACAGGTGGGACAATAGATAAAATTTGAATGGAGGGAATTATGGAAATCAGGTCCACTTCATATGAGTCAGAGGGGCAGTGAGCCAGGTTGTGGCTAGAAAATCGTGGAGCACGTTTAATGCGCCTTTCATGAATCCATATTTAAACTCTAACTACACAGTCCCAATAGGTATGAGCTTGCCTATGTGCCAATTTCTGTGGTTTGCAGAAAGAGAGATGAACTTTATGATCCATATGCACCATTACCTCATGCTGAGCGCCCAGTAACAGATACTGCCAATAAATCAAAGCCCATGCTACATCTGTCAGTTCTTATCATAGATGGCCCAGGATTGCTCAGTAAAGGAGAATTTCCAGGAAAAGTAGGTGACCAGATGTTTTAAACCATTGTGCTCCTTGAGTTGGGCTGCCCAACTACCACAAATGGAGCCACACATGCAACGATATATGGTTTGAAGGGGTCTGTATGTTTTAAGTGTTGGGGGGTGATAGAACACCTCTTAAAATGGCTTAAACGCCTGCTGGCACTTGGTTGTCCAACAAAAGGGTACATTTTTTCCCGTGAGGGGATGAAGTGGAGCGGCTAACTAGGAAAGGTCTGGGGAAAATTTCTTCAGGAAAATAATGGTGCCCAAGAAACTTCTTAATTGTTTTTGGGTTGTTGGAGTTGCCATTCATGGATGGCGTCCAACTTGTTGGGGGGAATTTCATAACCATCTTTTAAGGCCAGGTTCCCAAGAAAGGTAACTTCCATCTTAAAGCTTGCATTTTGAAGAACTGATGAACAGGCCCACCTTGTGAAAAGCATCCTCTAAGCTTCCAAGTCTTTTGCATGTTGTTCAAGAGTTGAGGAGTGAACCATGATGTCAACAGTATGCGACTGCGCAAGTAAATCAGAGGTTGCACATAATATTATAGACCATTCTTTGAAAAGTGGCTGGTGCATTCTTCAACTGAAGGGCATGACATGGAATTGAAGAATACCTCATTTTGTTTAAATTATGGTAAACCATTTTTTCTATCTCACCTGTATTTGGTTAAAGGCATTAACGAGATCAAGCTTGGAGAATACATGAGACTTATCAATTGCTTGACTGATAGTTTACTCCAGGGCAAAGAATAGGGATTATGCACTGTTTTTGTTTAGGTGTCCATAATCCATGCATGGATGGAGGGAACCATCGGCCTTCTTAGCAAAAACAATGAGAGAAGAAACTTATGATGTCTCTTTAAATAAACACTCTTTTTTTAAGCATATCACCTAACCAAGTGTTAAGCGCAACCTCCTCTACCACTGTGTGTGGATATAAGGGGCAGTTAATATTCACCAACTGTACCATTGTTCAGAATCCTAAGTCAAATTTAGTGTGAGAGGGAAGATTGTCCGCCTTCTCAGTTTTGAAGAAACTTTTCATAGCACAATAATTCTTCGGGAGAATTGGATGAAAGTCCCTAGGGGAAACGAGGGAAGTGATGGATCTGTGACCTTGAGTTTTCTTAAGGGTATCGACTAATGGAACTTTTCTCTCCATTTGATCATTAACAAATGACAACATATTTGACTCCAGGTGAATTTAACATGTTGTTGACGCCACCATCTGACCGCCATGATTACAGGAAACACAAAGTTTGGCATTGCTGAGAACTGATTGCAAAAGCTAAACTGATGTGCCAAGGAGGTACCAGCCATCAGACTAGATATTAGGCCTGGGAGGCTGATGAAGCAAACATCACTGAAGGACCTAAGTCCAATTCAAGCTCCAATTGTTGGGCTAGCTCAACGCTTTATAAAATTACCTGTGGGTCCAGTATCTACCAAAGCCTCAAAGGAGACGTGGTGAGACCAATACTATTTTCCATGGTCAATAGAAAATAGGGGAAGTTTGTTTATTGGTAGTTTGGTAATCACTGCTGCAACTAAGAGATGGCAAGTAAATTAGGGGGAAGGTTGGGGACTTTTTGGAGTAGAGTTAGAAAAAGTAAGGACTTTGAAACCAGCTGCTTCACTATGGGCTTTTACTGGTTCATTAATAGGTAAACCAGGATAACCCAACTCGGGCATGGGGGGTATTGGCTGATTCTTAGGCCAGGGCCAATAATGGTTCAATGGTAAGGACTAAATCTGAGTTACTGTTGGGTATTCCGATCATATAATTTCCCACTTGAAAGTGGGGAGCAAGGTGAGGGAAGGCGTTGATGGTGGTCACAGCTTTACATATTTTATCCACTGGCCTCATAGGGGTGGACCAAATTTTGTGTTGGTCAGAGGCAGAATTAAGCACTGACCTTTCTATTGCTTGGAGCATATCACTAGAAACTAAGTGTGCGAGATTGTTCACGGAAGGTTATAATTAAAGAAGACAAGCTGTGGGCTTCAGTCATAGAGGAGACAAGCAATTGGAATAAACGGTCTGAACGCGACATAGTGGGCTTCAAAGCAAATAATACTACTGCGACAAGCGAGGTAGAATCTCCCACCTGCAAAGTAGAATGCAGAAGTCTCACACCCACCGATTATCATCGCCTTCTACTGAATCCAAAAAGGGAAAACTCTCGTTGGGCATTGAATAGCGCAGTGGATTATTGAGGGTAGTAGCAGAATGCATTTGAACCACAGCAAGGGCGTCATGAACTAAATAAACAACATCTTGGGAGGAAACTCTCAGATTCCCTTATTGAGCATAAGGTGAGGGAAGAGTAGCTATCCACGGGGCTCTGCTGCCCTGAAGGAGTTTCTCCAAGGTATTGCAAACACTACCCTTAAAATTGGCGATTGACCACATAAACAACAGAAAGCAAACTACAGAATGCACGTTCATTTGGTATAGGGCAATCATTGAGGCAAACAAAAAGAGAAGGGCGGAAATGGCAGGAAACGATGGTTGGTCAATTATGTCAGTAAAAGGGCAGAAGAAGTTTAGACTAGCCTGCCAGTCAGGATGTTTGAGCAAGTAAAAAGAAAACCAGAATGCCAGTGTCATTGCCGCTCATATGACGTTGTATGGAGCTGCAAATTGGGTAACAATGACTTATTGATTTATGACAAGCGTGAAAAGAAAATCAGTAATGAACCACACAGAAATAACCCCAGACCTTGCGGGTCTTGCTGCAGGGGATTGCACCACTGGGTTTACTACTTTGGGATTACAGGTGGAAGAGTTCATAACTAAAGTAGAGAAAGGGGGAAAATCCTTGCTTGAAAGTGAGATATATGAAGCCACAGATGTCTAAAATATTGATAGTAGATAGCTTCAATAATGGAGTTAAATTCCCAGAAAAATTTTGCACGTTGGACCCAGCTGACTATTGTTGAAGTGATTGTAAATATCAAAACTGGTAAAGCCCATCAAGTGTAGGAGCGACGGGCCATTAAGTTAGTGATATAGGGACTTTGGTAAGAATAATTGGAGTAAAATAAAAAATTGGGTAGTAGCAGAAATTTATTGGAAAGGAAAATATTAGAGAATCTATCAATTTCCTCAGTGCAATGTAACTGATTAGGTAGAGTTTGATTTGGTAAGAGGTCAAAGCAGGGATTAGGGCCCTCAAATTCAATCTAAACGGGAAATTTTTTTGGTAGAGGGGGAAAATTCTAATTATAACTTATATCTAAGGATTTGACAGCAGGCTGATTTGCTATTGGTTTATCTACAAACACCTGGACTGAGGCTCAGCTGCATTTCTGTCAGTTGGCCTGACGGTGTCTGGCTCAATGGTCAACATGAATTTCCCAGGGCTACTCCACTTAGGGGCGGTCCCAATTGGGTGGAAATGGGTTTGGGATGCCCAACCTACTCATGCCCAACTGCCGGGGCGTTTGTTTGACCAAATTGTTTTGCATTTGGTGCAAATCCCGATTCTTTAGATAGGGTTTCAAATTATCTGTGATAGTCCCTGAAGGTACCATTTGCTCATTGGGGATCATCCCCAACAATTTTGAGGGGTGTTTGGCATCAGCGATCATACTGCTATTTGACTCAATACTGTCAGTAATTTCAGCTGAGAATTTAATACTTGCCATTCACAACTATTATTTTTCCAATTGCCAGGCTTTATTTCTTTTTGTTTCAGACCTTTAATCTATAATTATGTAATCTAGGTGCAGATTGCCTCAATTTGGCGGACAAGTATGGCAGAAGTGTGCATGGGTACCGGGGGAGGAATCTTCAGAGGGAGCTCTGTTACCCAGCACTTGTATACCCTGAGTGTGAGGTCACCCTGGGTGACAAGAGTTACAGCCACCCTCTTCAGATTCTTCTTACTTGGAAATGGGAAAACTGCATAATCCATGAAAAGGGGACTTTCCCTTGGACTATCACCTTTTCTCTGATGATTGTATTTACATCAAATTTAACAACCTGATAAAGAGTATCAAATGTATCTTCATCTACAAATAAATAAGAGATATCCAATTTGTCTTTAAGATGTCAGGGGAAACATTAATGATTGTAGTGCTTAATTTTCATATCTAAACTGCTGATTATTTTCCAAAATCTTGCACAGTTTTCTTCTCTTTAGCACGAACCATATATGCTTGTTCTTGGGCTTCTTGTTCCAGCATTGAGCGGTGAAATGTCCAGTTTTTCGCAATTGTGGCAGCAGTTTTAAGTTTATCATCTCGTTTTGGACTCGTTTTCTTTCCCATTTTTACTTATATTTTTTTATTTCTTATTGGCTCAGCAAACTTCACCATATTCTAATTATCTTGGTGGGAACGGATTTGAAGGTTTAGTGAGGTCCTTTGAATGTTGATCCTAACATATTGAGGTACTACACAATCTACAAAGTGAAGGTCTGAGTTGGCAATGAAAAAATCTTGGCTTGGTGTAGGTCTCTGTAGAGCCTTAGAGCCATCTGCATTGAAATATGAGAATCAAAGTCTGATGATACTTTTGCGCTCACCATGATATGCGCTTTTTATAATAAATTGGATGGTAAAATTGGGTAAGTTTCATGCTAAATAAATTAACTCCCAAGATCTCCAGTTTACAGCTAGCCATCCACCCAGGACTACTGAGCTCATTCATGATCGCCTCTTTTTATTTTTTATGTCCAATTATCCCATTAAGATGGGGCAACATCAGATTTGACAATCTGTGTCTAAGCAATTCATTACAGCTAATGATTTCTGAATGTCACCATATCTAAACAATTTCAATTTTAAATATTTAGAAAAATGCCAGAGCAATATAAAGGGGGAAATTTTGTAATCTTCAGGTATTTAAAAATTCCTTTGTGATTATGATTGTGGAAGATAAATGCCTAGTAACCCTACCAGCAATGAGTATTCTTAAGGTCAACTAGAAGATTGCAGAAAAATATGCAGGTATAATTCTCTGAGGCTTTACTTTCCCAGCAGAACTATTTCATCTATCTCGTTCTTAGCTCCATTTGCCTCCATCTGGGCACAATTGCACTTATGATTTTCTGGGTAGTGTAGCCACTTTAGAAAATGGTTTATATATTGACCTAAATTTGGCGTAATGCCTCCTTATCTGATTCCCAAGCAGCCATTTAACATCAATTTCATAACTTTTTCAGTCTATTTTCATTTCTTTATAGGTGACTTTCCCATAAAGATTATACAGGGGAACAAAAAATTGGCTTTTGTTTGATTTTTTCAACGTTTTCTATGTATTTTGGCACTGGTCAATCTAAGTATGAAGTCAAATTCCTATGCATTCTCTAGTTTTTATGCAATACAGCTGATACAGAAGCATCTTCCCCGTTTCATAGAAAGCTTGGCTTGATGAAGCAAGTCATAAAGGCTATAAATACTTAAAATGAATGTTTCAACGCATTTTTTCTTCTTTTTCTAGTCTGTCAAATGATGAAATAAAAGCAGATGAATTTGATGGTACTCATACTTGATTGCTTATATGTTACAAGGAATCTGTCAGGAAGATGAATCATATTGAGTGAGCAGCATGGGGCCTTTTATAGCAGTATACAACAACTTTCTTGGTAACAAGAAGACAGAAAAGCATGCACTTTTGTGTTGAAGGATGGTAAAGGCATTTTGTGATCGGATGCAAAATGAATAATAAGCACTTCTGAATAGCCATCTTGATCAATTTCCCAAAAAACCATAGAAATGAAAGAGATGATCAGGTGAAACGCTTTCATCAAAACCTGAATACAATGGATGAGCTTTATTAAGTATGACAGGACACGCATATGATGGCAGACTACTGCTGGAGCATCAAATGAGACCATCCTGAGCAAGTCCACAAACACAAGAGCTACAAGCGAAGATCCTTGCCTGGATGAGTTTTGCATGCCCTCTAAGTCACATTGATGCATTAATTAATTAACATCTTCCATCTGTATATACATATCAATGCTATAGTTAAAAAGTTATTTTGTACTTAATAGTGTTTCATGTCTTACTTATGCTCAAAAAAGTAATTTTATTCCTTTGCAAGAAAAACTGTATGCATAATTGTACGCCATTGTGCATGTTTTTGTGTTTTAATGACTTATAAATTCATCCATGAAGGTTATTAAGATAATATCCCGCTTTTGTTAATTAAGATAGATGCTGAGAATTTTAAAAAATTTACACTAACATGAAAAAGTTGTTAAATGAATTGCAAAAAACTGTAGCTTGCAGAGATAAACTAACTTCAGATATAAATTAGTGCACCCAAATTAGATAAAAAAGGTTTTTTATCAATGCAACAAGAAATTTGACCCTTGTGTTATTTTTGACCTTTACGACCTGTTCTATCTCTTCCTAAGATTCAGTCATTTGTTCACCAAGGTGTTATATGGATTGTGACGCAAAGCTCAGCATATTCTTAATCATTATTTCTAGTGCCATCCATAGCTTCCAGAGTTCGTTTTGTATGACATATTGCTGATAATCTATAGCATAATACTTGGCCTAAAACTCAAACACCCCTGTAGTGAACATCAAATGTAATTTTTGGAGGCTTACTTCATAGGTTCAAGGTGTGCATTGAAATGTTTTTGGTTAAGATAATAATATAAGTACATTGATAGCTTCATTACATAATTTTCCTATTTGTGTTCTTCACAACCAATATGAGTAAAACCTTCACCGCTAGACAGGTGCTGACTCTCTTCCTTATGATAACTAGAAGACAATCCAAAAAAATTGATCTTTCAATTTTTCCACGGGAGCACTGGATAACAACATGAACAAGGGAAAGCTATTAATTAAACTCTAATCTAAAAGTTGGCACAATGCAAATAGATAAGATAAAAACTATCTATTTTATTCTTATAACTAGAGCACAATTAAACTTTTATAACTATCTAAATGTTTCTAATGAAGTATGTACTGTTACTGTTCTTTCAAAAATAAATAAAGGATTTAACTAGGGAAATAGGCGCCAACTCTTCTGTTGACTACCCAACGAGAAAGGTAATCATTACCAATGATTTAATTCTAATGATAAAATTTAAAAATAATAATTGCTACATCATCCTAGTCAGATTACGCCAATGACTAGGCCATTACCTCACCTGTTATATATATAATAGTATGTCCCAACAACTTTATCCAACCCCAGCGTATTACCCTTATTAAGCTTACCAGCCTGATTAAGTAATGGAACCATCTACACATTGATAGTAGATCGCGTTGCTCTAGGTTAAATTGCAAGTTACACCAGATACAGGCGGTGTTAACGCTTCAGCAACTATCAATAAAGCCTTGTTGACTGGTGACAAACACCAATTAAACTATGTGAGTTAATTTAATCATTAACATTTGATTAAATTAAAACACTTGCAATTATTTTCAGGGATCATTACTAACATCACTTTTCATTTTGGTGGAATCAAATCTAGCAATATTTAATAGTAATAGTTAAATTAACCCAAACAAGAGCTACCCAAAGTATTGATAACTTTTACATCCACCATGAATTTTTTTATAAATTGTCCCGCCACAAATAGGCAGATATGTCTATTATGATCTATCTAATACTAACAGTGTGGTCATTCCAAAATCCCAACAAAAGCTTTACGTTTATTTTAAGTTATACTGTCTTCACACAATTATACCTGTTTGATTTTAAATATACAGGTTACTATATTGACTTGTTGAAGTCCCAATTGCAAAACAGTCTATTGGCTGTTGAAAGGTTGAAGGGCCATTACACAAGCTCTTGGGCATACAGGTCAGCTTAATAAACCTTTGAATGAGAGTAGTGCACATTTCTTTCTTTTTAGTAGCAAGTTTTATATGTAACCCTTACTGTTGGCAAGGTCTATGTTGAAGAAAAATTTGGATCCAGACAAAAAATGTTAAGTGTTTTCAGTTTGATTTAGCAAATAGCTCTCCATCCAAGTTTTCACATCCGTTCAACTGTAATCTATTTGCACTCAATATGATCCATCTTTTTTGCATACAAGTAGTAAGTGTGAGGCTAATGGCTTTAAGAAAGAGTCAACATGATGGCCTCCAATTAATTTTAAACATCCTTAGTCAATTTGGCTTCTACTATTTTTAATTTCCATTATGACATGAATTTATTGAGAAAGTATCGCTTGTCTGAATCTTGTGTTAGAACCCTTCATGGATCTAAAATATTTAGGATTTTTTTAAATGTTGGCATACTACTCAATCAAGGAGTCTGCCAATTGTAGTTGTTAATGAGTAAGATAATTTCCAAACTTTACCTCCACTCATGCTATGATGGGGGTTTATTTAACTAAATCAGTCAGAGAATCAAAACTAGTGATGGGGACAACTTAGTTAATTAGTGTAGTTTATACATAAGTTATCAGATAATTTTGAGTTGCAGTCTAAAGCTGGGCATTAAGATTAGCAACCAATGTTGTAATGGGTGATGATACACGTAATCAAGTATGCTAGAACAAGTCATAGGCTTGAGTAAGGAAGGATTAATTTCTCCATAAAGCTCCACAAGAAGAGAAGGAGGTATATGATTTTTAACCCTGTATCACCATAGACTAGAAGTAGGAGAGATGATGACCTTATTGGCCGGGAAATGGGTATTTTTCTTTCTTGGGTGTCAACTATGGGTGGAGGAGGCTTAGTTTCTTAGCCCCTCTACTAGATACTCCATCTCTCAATGGATTTGTGATTCTCCAATAAAGCAAATCAGAATTTTTTCCTTTTCTCTGATTGGAAAGTCCTGAATGATAAGATGAACTTGATATTCTGTGTGAATTAATAGAGAGCTTTGTGCCTTATTTTGGTATTAAATTTTGCCAATAACTGCTTGTCTATGAGTGTAACAATTGATAATTGTACATAAAATTTCCTAGAGTTGAGATCTAGGAAACTCTGTGGGAAACCAGATGATATGTGCTCGCTTGGTGCTTGACACCTGCTGGATTCCACAAAGATTTTATAAAAATAATAAATAAATAAAGAGCTAATAAAAATGAATTATATGTTTTTATTAGCCACGCAATAAGGGGAAAACGATACCCACTCCTATGACTATTTAGTTTTTAAAGTAATTTTAAAGGCTGAGAAATAATTTTGAAATATTTTTTAGAATAGCCTACATGAGTCCAAATTAGGATTTATGCAGGAATAGCATATCAAAAACTCAGGAACTTGCATCAGGGCAGCAGCGCAAAGGAAGAGGAATTCTTATTGGCCCAAACATACCCATGAGGTAACATTTTTATAAACTTGAGCCAATCACCGCCCAAGAAATTTCTTTCACTTTGGGAGACCCCCGCCAAGTCTATAAAAGGGGGGGTCCCCATGCAGGTGCATTGATGGACTTTGTTGGGGTGGGGGAGTGCCTTCCAATGATTCCCCAGAAGTCCATGGTGAGGTCAGAGTAATCTGACCAGCCAATTTTATTAGTGCCCGTACAGGTTTCAAACTGGTGTTTCCTCAATTAACTGGGTTCCAATGAGAATTGGCCAGGAACTTTTGGCCAATTTTCCGACTTTTTTATTATTAATTTTACTAAATGAGCTCTTAACAATATTGGAATATTGCAAATGACTGACATTTCCCTTTTTTAGCAGAACTTGACCTACAGAATTTATATTTTTAGTCTGCAAAGGCTATTCCCACATCGCCCCCCTCAAGAATGTTGGGGGGCGATTAGGGTCAAAGGAAACAGCCATGCATGAAATAAATAGTGATACCGGCAGCTAGATTTTTGATAGAGTACTTGTTCCCTCTCTTGTAGATAATGGTAAAAGGACCCTCCCAGATTGTTCCAAGCTTACCGCTTCTAGGGGTAATGTTGTTACGGTATTATAACACCATGTTGGAAACTTGGAAAGTGGGTAACAGGGTTTGAGACTCATTTGCAGCCTGCCCTTCTCTTGTAACGGTTGTGGCTATATTGGTCATGGCTTCTGATTGAAGTTAAATTATATGTTGAGCCAATATTCTCGTAACTTTCTCTGGTTCATAACTCTAGTAGAAAATACATCCTTAACTAAGAGGGCAGGTATGCCAGGTTCCCGCCCATATAAGACTCACAAAGGGTGACGTTTTCAAAATTCAATGATAGCTAATCCGGTATTTCATAAGTACACTATGCAAATATTGATCCCACTGAAGTGGATCAGATGAGGCCAGCTTTCACAGAATGGAAACCAAGGTTCCATTTGCTCTTTCCACTGTTCCGTTAGTGGAGGGGTTATATGGAGCAGAGAAGAGTTGTTGTGCTCCCATAGGGGTGGCCAGAAGTTTGACTACTATGGAGGTCAAGCTCTTGCCATTATCACAGAGTTGTACTTGGGGGCAACTGTGACGGGTGAAGATATGATGTAAAAAGGTGGCGGTGGCCTTAGCTGTTTGAGCAGGAAGATACAGCTACAACCCACTTAGTGGGGTGGTCAATAGCTACTAGGATAAATCTGTTCCCATTAGTAGACTGAGGAAAGGGACCTATTACATCTAAGCTGATGGTATGGAATGGTTGTTGCGGGGTAGTTGGTTGATATTGGTATCTAGACTTGAAGCCAGATTGCTTCTTAAAAGTAAGGCAGGCTTCCAAAACATCAACAATAGATTCCATCTTTTCATCCCAGTAAAACAGATCCTTAATCCATTCATAGGTGTTCCTTGCCCCTCCATGATTTAGGGTAGAATGTGCTTCTAAGATAGCAGGTACACGTTCCAAAGGTCGAAGGTAAGGTCGCCATTTTGTCCCCACATGATTATACAACTTCCCTTCTTCAACATTAGTGTTATGGGAGTGCCGGGATAACATCTTCTGAACGGGCTCATCTTCATCCTCCCATTCATTGGGGTCATTAAGAGGTCATGTAACCTCTCCACTTAACTATTATCCAAGTGAGAGACTGGTAGTTTAGTCAACCCATCAAAATTTAAATGATGGGTTCCTGCGTGGTGTTCAATCTTCATGTCATAAGGCTGGAGCTTTAGAGCCCAGTAAGCTAGCTGACCGGTAGGATCCTTCATGTTCTGTAACCACTTTAGAAATGCGTGGTTCAGTAACTACAGTTAAGGTAGTTCCATAGAGGAAGGGGCGATAGTGCTTTACAGCTAACAGAACATTAAGGCACTTCTTCTCAGTGACGCAGTAGTTACGTTCAGCTTTTGACAGCATCTTGCTAAAGTAGGATACAGGATGATCTACTCCGTTCTCATCCAACTGGGTTAAGATGGCCCCAAAGGCATAGTCTAAAGCATCAGTGAATAAGATGAAGGGTTTAAAATAATCTGGTTGCTGTAGAGTAGGACGTTGTTGCAGAAGTTGCTTCAGAGTCTCAAAAGCAGCCTTCTGTTCCGCACCCCACTGGAAAGGAGTGTTCTCGGTTTATATTCGGACAAGAGGTTCACTGAGCTGGGCAAACTTAGGGTTAAACTGATGATAATATCCCATCATCCCTAGAAGTACCTGAATGTCTCAGGTTCTTAGGGGGAGGCCTCTTCGAAATTGCAAAAACCTTATCTACCATGGGTTGGATTCCTTTTTGGGAATAGAGTGTCCAATGAAATCCAATTTCTTTTGAAAGAATGTACATTTTGAAGGCTTCAACTTGATATTTGACTTGCGTAATCTTTCAAACACATCCTTCAGACGATCAAGATGTTCATGGAAGGTTCGTGAGAATACTGTGATATCATCAAGGTATACAATGACACAAGTTAGCTTTCACCCTGTAAAATGTGGCCCCTTGCCCGCTGAAAAGAAGCAGGCGCGTTGCACAACCCTTGAGTTAATCGAGTGGGTTGGAAGAGACCTTCACTACAGATAAGAGCACATTTCCTTGATCTTGAGGAAAAAGGTCCATTTGCCAATAGCCGCTAGCTAAGTCCATGGCAGAAAATAAATTAGAGCCTGAGAGTTGGGCCAAGGCATTATCAATACGAGGAAGAGGATAGCCATCCTTTTTTGTGAGGTTATTTAACCTGCGGTAATCCTAGACTATCCTATGTCCTCCATTCTTCTTTTTTATTAGAAAAAGTGGGGAAGACCAGGGGCTTTGTGAAGGAACTAACAACCCCGCATCAAGTAACTGCTGTAGTTCTGTCATCATTTGATGTTCCTCCACCTTGGACTTGCGGTAAGGTTTTGACCAAATGGGATGGGCATCACCCACATCAATGGAGTGGCACCAGTCCTTTATGTGACCATAATAGTTATCTGATTTGGTGAATATGTCACTATAGTCATCAAGGAGAGTATGAACTTTTTCAGCTCATCTGAGGGTCAGCTCATCCAAAATATGGACATTGGGCAAGGTACACACCAGGTTATCCGTTGGCAGGCCCATATCCATCATGGAGCCAATGGAAAGAATCTGTTCAATGTCTTCCATAGGGACTAACAATCCTCTGCAATCTCCTGGTGTTTTTTCTCAACTGTCATTTAAGATGAGGTTACCCAACAGCAACGTAATTGGCCTCTGGTAGACTGGGTCAAGAATACCAGGTAATACCCGAGGCTCCAAGGGACTGACGCCATCAATACTAACGAGGTGCAGCAAACAGTGGGGTGGGATATGAAGTTTGTTTTTTGTGTCAACCACTCGTTGTTCACTAAGTTTTATCACGACCTCATCTGCAGCATAAAAAGTGATACCTTCCATAGCATCCACTGACTCAGGAAATTTCTTTGTGTGACTCCCAGAAGTGGTATAAGATGAAGGTATTGCTGCGCGGGGCTTTCAACCAAGCAAGAGTATTCATGCTTATTGGACTTTTTATTGGATAAGACTAGCGGGACTTCATAGTTGAGCAATGAGAGGTAACCTTGTTTCATGTTGATTATTCCCTCATACTCAATCATAAACTGAGTGCCGATGAGCATATTCCTCTCTACCCATATGCGTTGTTATCTAAAGCCACAGCAGGAGCTGATAAAATAAGCTTCCCAACTCATATGGGTAGAGAGGAATATGCTCCAATAACACGAGTATTGTTGTGGCCAGCGGTTCAAAAATTATTGTGTATAATCCAAGTCAGGCGCTAGCTTTATTTTCTTGATAAGTTTAGTGGAGATCACGTTGACTTGGGAGCCAGTGTCCAGGATGGCCACTATTTAGACTTTTTGAATGACTACTTCAACCTTAGTGAGGGTTCCTCCAGAGTTAGGGGACAAAGCTAAGACCTCCTTGAGCCGTAAGGTGGGGATAAGTTTTCTAGCCATCTCAGGGTAGTTATTCATGATGGTTCATAAGGGATGAACACGCTGAAGAGGTTGAATCAATCCAGCTAAGAATTTATACCATCGCTGGCAGTGTCAATTACTTGTGGATACCCTAGGATTTGACTGAGGTACGTTTCCTCAGGGATGGTGGTCTCATCTACTCCTCCAGCGTTCAAGTGATCAGGAACCTCTATATCTGCGGGGGCTCCAAGTATGTAATAACCAAAGTCATCATAACCCCCCTCAGATTCATCCCCAGGGGTATTCTCAACAACAGACAAGGCCACAATGGAGGTATGAGAGATGGCCACAGGAGATTGGATAGCCTTAGGGCACGCTTTTACCAGCTTAGCTGAAAGGGTGGGCACAGCAGTTTTAGTGAGCTGGTGTGGCTGGATGGTTGTTACTACCTTACAGGGTTTTGATTCATAAGAGGGAGTGGTAACCCTTCTAAGTTGCCCAGAGGGAGCAGATCTCAACTGATCAACTAATGGTTACTCCTCAATAGTGAGAGCTGGAGGGATCATCTCTTCTTCCTTGTTTGTGGCATATGAATGGAAATCAGCAATCTCTATTAACGCCTCCTTTAGATCACGAATTTTGGAAATGGCGTTTTACTTGGATAATATGCCTAGCTAGAGGGGGCTGAGATGCTAACTTAGTTAGCAGGGCAGCGATAGAATCATTCAGGGTGAGCATGTTAGATTTTGTTAACCTTTGTGCAGTGGAGTAAAACTGATCAGAAAAAGGCGAGTAGTGGTTCATCCTCATACATGCAAAGGCGCATAGATGTGATGGTCAAGGCGCTACCTGACTGCCACATAGCCCCGACCCCCCCTAAGGTGGGGATCACAGCTAGTAATATCATAAACCATATAAATAAAAGCGTAGGGCTCAAGGGCAATGACCCTTAAAAATGGCATTCTGTCAAATCAGATGCCATAAAATTAATGAAACCTTGGAGCAAAGGTGGCAAAGGTCAACATAAATGGAGACTAGCCAATGGGAGGCTACCAACCCGAATTCCAAGGACCTAAACAAAGAGATTGGCAACAGAAAAGAGCAGCCCAAAAATCAGGGCTGCCAAGCCAAATTATGCTAAAAACAGAAATGGTAAGAATCACGGCATTGGGCAGCCCAGTGAATCAGGAGCTGCAAAGCTGAATAATACCAAAAGAGGAAACTATGGCATCAGTCAGCTCAGCGAATCAGGAGCTGCCAAGCTGAGTCCACCACTTGTCAAAAGTATCAAGAGCCACGGTGAAAGGCAGCCCAGCGAATCAAGGGCTGCCAGGCCAAATTATCCCAAAAATGGGAATTTTGGTGATAAGGTTAAGACAAGCTCTGATTCATTCCTGACGAACAAAAATAAATGGGTTAAAGTTTCTGTAACGCCACGGGTACTCAACGAATGGTTTAGAATGGGCCTAGATGGGAATATTGGAGGCTGAGATTCTCAAAATAGGCCCACAAATAGCCCGCCACCTGCGGACTCCGCGGGGTCCAATTTCCGGGTATCCCCCATTCCACAATATAAAAACCAACCAAGCGAAGGTGTTTAAGACAACTTTGTTTTCTAATATTTACAAATAAAACCATCAAAATCAAAAATAAAATTTTGCAATTTCGAAATCAACTATTAACATTTTGATGGAAAACCAGGGATTTTGAGCAAAGAAGATGGACCAATCCTCTGATTTTGACAGAGCTGTCGCCTCTCTGTATGCTCT
>JAKSZP010004452.1:0-66459 GCA_022478985.1 Massospora cicadina
CTTTTCCTAGGTGAAAACGTCTCGCAAATAATAAAGAATATTAACAGTCTGAAGATTAATCTGCTGATCAGTTGAGAAGCGTTGCACAAATGTATTAGTACCTCACGGTATGAAGTGCCACACACTCAGCCTGAGAGTCTAGAATTCTGGGCCACATTCCAGCTCTCCCAGCCCTCCAGTTGATGGAAGTCAGTACCATCTTCAGTATGAAAACCTTAATGATATTGTCCAACAATTAAAAATGGCATCTACTCTTTGGGTGCCTGCTCCAGATGCTCCCGCGCTTCTTCCATGCCCTCAATCATGCAGGACCTCCTATACCTCAGCCCAGCTGCCAGAAGGAGAACTTACCTTGGGATCTAAACGCTACCTTCGAAACTTTGTTCAACCAGCTATTATAACACCATCTCCAATTAGTTGAGCTTCACCATCATGGAGTCTCTCTGAGAAGTGGGATCACCAAGGCCTTACACTCCCATGTCATCAATTTCTACAACGCGGCCTCCTTCACCATCCACAGCAACCATGAGGCAATTATTGATAACTGACAATTAATCAATAAAAGATCCAAGGCCAAATTATGGTGTTGGATAGTGGGATCTCTGGATATTTTGAGGACCAGCTGCTTCAGAACGTCCAAAACCTCGAGGCTACCTGGAATAAGCACCTCATCTAAGTTGAGGATCTGGTACGGACCCTGTAACAACACTATCAGGAGCTGGCTTCTTAAGAATACACCTCTGGGAGTGAAGGTCCTGAAGGGGCCTAGGGGTCCAAGAGCCCCAAATGACGCGAGGTACCCAAAAGAGCAGAAGGTCCCCGTGGACCTTAAGGGCCTTCATGTCCCACAGCACACACTCTCAAAGGCCCTGAAAGACCCTGGAAAAGGATGTGTTAGCAGCCTTGGCTGCTTTATGAGATCAAATTTGAAATTTATCTCAGGGGTGCAAACTCTGAGTGGATGGAGTCCCCTCGAACCTAGGGTTTCCATTGAGGCATTATCAGACGAAATGGACAACTTTAGTGCCTTTACCAGCTTACTGATAGCCACATCTCTCAGCTTGATTAAACTTTTCAAGGATCCAAAAACTGCTTAACCACCCTTTATAATCAGCTTCGCCTTCAAGACGCCGACATATGATCCCTAAAAGAGCAGGTCGTGAATAAGGCTTCTTTTTCTTCTCTCAACTAAAACTAGTATGATATCCAATAGGACCTCAAGGGCCTATGGGGACAGTTAGACCAGCAGGTCCCCCATGACTATGCGGAGACTGAGATCTTTGAACTGGCAACATCATTAGCGTTGACACCCTCTCCTCTCCTCTTGTAACTAACTTTAAACCTAGTTTATAAATAAAAGGATACCCCCTGCCATGGAAAAATCGCCTCCTTGTTGTACGCATATGAGAGTTCCATGGAGGAGGCCATCAATCAGAAGAAAGTGAATCATATTCACTCCTGCCTCAACAGCGCTGCCTGGGAGATCATGACCCCCTATTTGAAGAAGTGCAACACCTGGAAAAAAGTCCATAAAGCCTTAATCCAAGAATTTGGGAGCAACTAAACCCTGGACAACCAAAAAAGCGTTCGTAGTTTCTGTTTGTTTAAAGGAGAAAGCCCCTGAAGTTCGCCAATCTTTTTTATGCCCAAACACAACCATTAGTCACTATAAATCATATCACCATGCATGACGCTATCACCGCTGTCCTCTCCACGTTGGTATCCTACTTAATGGCTCAAATGCATATGATTGGACAGAAGAACGGTTTTACCAGCATCTGGGAAATCAAGGAAGCACTTAATGAGATCCCTGCGTTAACCCTACTCTCCAAGGCTACCTCTTTGGGTTCTTCCACCCATCCTCAAGTCCATGTGGTCAAGAAATCAGAAGATCTCTCGACTTTGATGAACTTACTATAACGGTTTCAGACATTGTGCCAAGGCCTGCTGGAAAGACTTGCTGAGGATTTGGAAAAGGGTCTTCAGTATGAGGGCGAGGCGCTACATGCTGACATCCTTGCTAAGCCTCAAGAATCCTCCATAACCTCAAATGAGTCTGGATCCATCATATCTGAAGAAGGAAGTTTTTGTACACGGTGATGATATGAATTTGATACTGCTTACATATATTCCAATGACTCTCTCATGTTTCTCACGCTAACTCCCCAGTTTAAGAAGCCTGGTTACATGCGTCGCAGTTTGAGTCAATAAGATCTCAGTCCTAAGCATTATTGACAGTGTGTCCCTTGTGAACGTCATATTGTCCAAGCTAATGAAACGCATCAAGATTTCTCCCAACTTGCCCCACTATATGGAGTATGGCATGGCTGGCCTGAAATGTACTCGGTTTATAGGGGCCTACTTCTCTACCTATATGGTTTAAAAGCTCGTTGTAAATACCCCTACCGGCGCACTAGTAAACCTTAGCTACCACCTGTTCCTTGGGACTCAGTTCCTTCTAGACTACTCAGCAATAGTCCATTATGATGATGGCTTTCTATCCCCACTTGGGCATTGTTTCTCCCTGATCTTTAAAAATTCTCTTATGACTCTAAGAAGGAGGTCAAGGCCCAAGCCTGCTTACTGGAGAGTGAGAGCCAAATTGACTGGTTCATATATTATGCAAGGGGCTCTCAAGTCAGATTGCCCCCTGCTGTTGATGGACAAGAAGGCATGCCGATCTACTTGCCTAGGGCGACTACAATACCTTTAAAGTCCCAAGTCATTGCCAACACCCAAGTCCATGTCAACTTCCTTTCTAGGTTCCTAAAGGAAATCTGAGTCCTGGACAACCCTTCCACTAAGGAGGTGCTAACCTTCCCAGGAATTAGATTTCTAGCCTTTGCTAGATCTTTACAAGTTTTAATTTTATATATTGCGAGGAAGGCCGACCAGGGGACGGACACTTCCAAATTTTGACCCAAAAGAAACGAAACTTAGTAACAGTGAAGGCACCCCAGAGAAGCGTTGCTATCTATTGTTGCCATCGGGAACGCCACTATGGGGAGGGTGAGGGGACGTGTGAGGGGGCCGTGGCCACTATTGAACACGTGTGGAGGAAAGGGTCTGATTTGATGAACCAAACTGGGAACCAGGAGGAGACCAGCTGACGGCGACGCGGTGGGAGGTACCCAAACATCCACGCCTGAAAGTGGTCCACCAAATGGGACCGGAATCTGTGGACAGCTTCTGGGAGGGTGGGGGTGGAGCCTGCGATGGCGTCCAAGATAGTCGTGTGGATGGTCCAGATGGCGATTGCGACCACCAGAGCATGGAGGGAGGGTGGAAGGGGGGATACCATGTATATAGCAAACATATCTCTTGACAGACTGAAGGGATGTGTTTGATCCTGGCCAAGCAGACTTTTAAATTCGCGCCATATCACTTTAGAGGTAGGACACTTCTCCAGGCGGTGGAACAGCGTTCCATACTGGCCACACACAATGCAGGATGAGTGTAAAGCGTTAGAGCGCTCAGCCATATGGTACACCTACCTCAGGCAGCGCCTAACATGGGAACGGAAATGAGGCTGCAAAATAGGGTGGTGTGCGTATTTCCAAATAGTCTTCTGGGTCTCAATGGAGTAAGGGATTTCCATCATGTCCAGGTAGTCCACCCTGGATAGGACATGGGGCCGTATGGGGATCACGCCATCTTGAATGGGTAGCCCCTGTACTTCTTGTTTGAACTGAGGAGAGGGGCGGCCTCTCTTGACTGTGTGTCCATTAATATGAATTCTCCACTCAGCGCTCCGGATGGAGAGGTGGATTCGTTTGTAGTGGGTTTTAGTACCGTGAGGACCTGTGGTCGATGGGTGGTAAGCCAGTTATTTCATCAAGAAGTGAGGGTTTGATAGATTGTTAAGGCCCAAGGCGCGGGAGAAGTTGGAGCGGGCTGCGCGGGACCAGTTTTGGGAGGGGAGCGTAGGGGCAGTGACAGCTGCAATCCAGGTGCCCAGGATCTTGGCAGCATGGGCTTTGAAGTCAAGCAGGCTCATGCCACCATGATGATGAGGGCAAACATGACCTCAAGCCGTACTGGTGGTGGGCGGCCTGACCCAAGCCATCCTTGAAGAAGGGCATACATAATATTTGAAAAAGCCTGGGAAGAAGGCGATGGCGTGGGCTCCAAACCAGACTTTGGAGAGGAGCATAGAGTTGTCTAAAACAATCCTGCCAGTAAGGGAAGTAGGGTGGGCTCTGAGGGAGGCGATGCGCTTTGTCACGTTGTCTAGAATATGACTTTTCATTACTGCTGAGGCATACCCGCCTGCCTCCACCCACACGCCCAGATGGCGGACAGGCCCTATGTTAGGGCGTGGCACGAAGGGGAGCACTAGTGGGGCGGTATGGGGTGAGCAGGTAGGGCGAGCAGATGGGCCGGGCTGGGCACTGGTTGCTGGGGCCCAGCATGATTGATACCGACCAAGGAGGATGATTTCTGTTTTGGAAGCGTTCAGTGCAGCAATACTTACCCATGAGTAACCCTGGATGAGAGCTTCAAGCGCGCGTGCATCTTGATTATTAGACACCCCAACCACACAGTCATCTGCAAACGCCATCATCTTGACTGGGGCTTGGCCTGGTACATGGACCCCAGTGAGGTGGGCATTCACATTTCGCAGTAGTGGGTCAAGGCTGAAGTTGTATAAGAGTGGGCTAAGGGGGTCCCCTTGTCATAAGCCCCTTTGAGGGCGGACTACTTCTGTTAGGAAGCCAGGGATATGCACTGCCATTGTTGCAGATTTCGTGAGCAGCATTACCCAGTTGATGAAGCGAGGGGGTAAGCGGAATTGATGGAGGCAGGCCCTGAGGTATTCCCAGTTTACTCTATCATAGGCCTTCTGTTGGTCCAAAAATACAAGTGCCCCAGAGGCTGTGGACTGGCATGCGTTATTCACAGAGTGCACGTTGTCCCAAATCGACCTTCTGGTTATGAAACTGAATTGTTTTGGGGAGATAATGGCAGATGCTACAATCCCTAAACGGTTAGCCATTATTTTAGTTAAAATTTTTGTATCCGTGTTAGTTAAAGAAATGGGGCGCCAGTTGGCTAAGTCTAGCTTGTCCCCTTTCTTGAAGAGTGTGACGGTGAATGCCTCTTGTCCTCCTGGTAGGAGGCACGTTTCCAAAAGGCTCTGGTTAAGTGAGGCAAGCAATAGTGGGGATAAATATTTGAAGTACTTTTTATAGAATTCATATGGAATGACATCTGGTCCTGGGCATTTCCAATTTGGTGCACCGCGGATGGCTGTCCAGAGTTCATTTGGAGTAATAAAATTCATTATTTCCGGGTATCACGAAATGGTGCAGATGTGGGTGTGGTCAAAAAATTTCGCCACTTCAGCTGGCTGAATTGGATCGGATTGATATATAACTCAGAGTAATACTTTTGTATTTTGATTGCCACTTCAGCTGGCGTATCTATGACGGAATCATCCGATCTCTGCACCTGTGTGCAGGCCACGCTCTGGCGTGGTGCAAAGAATCTTTAAAAAAATATGCGGTGCACTTGTCACCCTCTGTAATGCGTTTGGCCCTGTACTGAACTCTAACCCAATGTTTGTGTTGCCTTTTGAGCTCGTTGAGGTGGGCAGCTGCTTCCACCCACTTCTGGCCCCATGCAGGGCTGTAGCCTGTGGCTGGGATGTTGTATTCCAGGTGTGCCAACTCTGCCAGAGCGCATGAAATGACGGTCAATGCAGCTCATGAGCGTCAGGAGGAGAGGTGGCGAGAATGGCGGATGGTATCCTCTTTGAAGGCTGACCATGTGGAAATTAGGTCCGCGCAAAACTGTTTAACGAACTCTTTTGCCAAAGTTGCTGATTCCACCCAAGTGGAAAATCCTGGCGATGCAAGTTTGGGAGGGCGGAGTTTTCACCAATGCGGGGCCTTAGCCATTGTGACAGGTAAGTGGTAGGTTATTGAGACCAGCTGGTGGTCAGAGAATTCGATTTGTGTTGTTTGGAAGTGGGAAATGTGAGATTAAAAATTTCGCGGCTTGAGGATAAGGTCGATGTGGGTCATGGACCTTAATTGGCCATTGTGGACGTGGGGGCACATCATGTTTTCGAGCAGCGGGGCTTGCTGCAGCAGTGCATCTATTAACCCAAGGGTGGCCTTTAGAACGCGAAGTTCTACGTGACCATGGGGGGCATGGGAGGAGGAAGGCCAACGGTCCATGGGTGAGTTTAGCCAACAGTTCATGTCACTGACTACAAAAGGGTCAGGGGGTAATGGAAGGGATTTGACCAACAAGAAAAATTACTGACGCTCTCATGCACAGGTTGGGGCATAGATGTTGATGATAGCGTGTGCCATGTCAGCCCACAAGAAAGTGACAACAAGGACTTGGCCATTGAAGAAGGATTCCAATGATAAAAATTTAAAAAAATTGTTTTTCTGAACTAACACCCCACAGTGCTTTGACCAGAAGGATAGGGAAGGGAGGAGCATGGTTTTACAAACATCCTCAGAACCTCATGGACATTGGGACTCCTGGATGGCCAGGATGTCCACGGGTAAATTTTTTTGTAAAAGACTCAGTTTCTTAGCCTGGGATGGCGAGGCCTTAAGTCCAGCGATATTCAACATCCCTAAAGTGAAGGTTTCCCCCATCACACCTTAGGTGTGAGGGGGTGGGCACCCGGGCCCACTAGCCTCCTCTAGATCCCCACGTGCCTTCATGGCAGCGCAGGTGTTTGCAGCAACACTATTGGTAGTTTTTTTAATTTTAGAAGAAAGGTTCGCATTGGTTTTTGACTTCACTTTTTGTTTCCCCAACGTTGAACGAATTTTTTGTGGTGCGGATGAGTTTGGTGCACTAACGTTTGGGTCAAAAAAACTTTTCAGGTAGGTTGGAATCCAAGTCAGTTTTGACCGGGGCTTGGTTGCAAAGGTTGGGTGAGATCAAGTCACCCATTGGATTCTCAGGTCGGGTGGCCCAATTGGCATGGGCTTCCCAATCTGATTGGTTGAGGGATTCCCAAGTTGCTTCCACCGTGAAGGTTTTGATGTCCTCCTGGCATTGGGAGTGTGGGATAGCGGAGGTGACTTTGGCCGCCTCCTTGGCTGTGGCCCTGCGGGCCTGTTTGGCCTTCTTTCACTCTTGAGGGGAGATAGGCCTGTTTGGCCTTCTTTCACTCTTGAGGGGAGATAGGCCTTACTAGTAGGTAGCAGCCTTGTGCTCCCATGGGAAAGCCTCTTTGGTGCTGGTGGTTGGTTCATAGTGCGCCTCTCCGCTGGCCATGGCCATCAAGGGGTGCTCTTGGAAAGTGATTCCCTCCTTGGTGGGGCATGCGTGTGCCTTATGGCCGAATGCATCACAGTGGGTGCAGAGGGGGGGTGCTGTCTACAGTTACCCAGATAGGGTGAGTGGTATGCCCTTCAATATTGATATATGTGGAGTGCAGGATCTGGGTTAGGTCCTTCGTGATCTCCTCAGTTGGGGTCAGAACTGCAATGGCTTTGCCAGTGCACAGGTGTGGCATCAGCGTGGAGCATTGCATCTCAAAGGATTGTATTTCACCATATACGGTGAGACCCTCTTTCAGGTGTTGCTCCAGAATGGCACGTTTGACTGTAGTGGGCAAAAAGTCAAACATGAGGAAAATTTGGTTGGATTTTGTCCATCTGGTGCATTTGGTTTCAATGACCCGTTGCCCTTCAGTGAGGTCAATTACTACACACACCACAGCAGCTTCGTCTGCTGCCTCCTTGTTTTCAAAACTGAGGTCCAGCCAACCGTGTGACATGGAGTGAGGTGCAATGTACACCGTGGTCAGGAAAAAAGTGTGCACATCCCCACAAAATGTTTCCCATAAGGCTGTTTGTTGGATGTCCAGAAACACCTGGACTCCATATTCCACCGATGAGAGTGGTTGGGAGTGCGGTGTGTTGATTTACTGGTTGAATCACGTTTGTCAAGCGAGGATTTCTGGGGAAATAGTGACCGCCAGTTTTTTTATTTTTTTCTATTCTGCCGGTTTCTCTGGGGCGTTTTCAAACGTTTGAGGTCGCGGGCCTACCACCTGTGCCTCTTACCTTACTTGCCCAACTGCTCCTTGACATGGGCGCAGACTAATCTCCTCTGTGAGATTATCAAACTAGAATCAGACTTGAATTGAACAAGTTGCAAAAGTGATTGCAAAGAGAGAGAAAAGTGCCAGATCTTTATTAGTGTTGTTGGCTAACCTTACTAACAAACCCAATTTTAGTAGGCCCAAACAGTCCCGCCACCTATGTCCGCCTCCTACCAGTGGAGGCTGTTGACAAAGTTGTAATTTTGGAAGCCTTGGGGACTTTGGTTTAGAAACGCCCCAGCAGTGGGCCTGGTTGACACCAGTATTGGAAAAGACCTCACTGATGACCAACAGCGTAAAGTTCAAGAGTTTTTGGGGAAGTATTCAGACCTATTTTCAGTCTTGATCTATGACTTCAGGAGATCAAACAGAGTCCTACATCACATGGAGACTGTAGAACCTCTCTTCCAGTCCTACCTTACCACAAGAGCAAGGTTGAAGAAGCCCAAGTGGCGGTGGAGTCAAACGACTACTCAAGGCAAGGCTTCTAGTGCCTTCACTCAACCTTTGGCCTCTCCTCTTCTGCTGGTTCAGAAGAAGGACGCAAGCCACTTGGTGGTGATGGAATATTAACAGCTTAAATACATTACCAAAAATGAAAATTCATCCTCTGCCCAGAATTGAAGATTCTATCCATCTACTCACTGTAACACAGTACTTTTTGCAATAGACCTTGCCAGAAGATATTAGCAAGTGGAGCTCTCTGTCAGGATTCAAGATAGAAATTGAATCAAATTTCCTTCTTCTGAATCAGGCGTGCTGAATTGGTCATCAAACCTACCCAAGCTAAATCTATTTCAGAATTTTCCTCCCCTAATCCTGAGTCACGTGGGACTGCATTTTCGCCCATTCAGTCAGGTGAGCGACGCTATCCATTAAGGACGCCCACGAGGAGGCCATTCCAGAAGATCAGTAAAGATCCTGAATAGATGAGGTCCCGATGATCCTGAAGGCACCAAGTCCCAATGCACCCCTATAAATATCAAAGCCTTTTAGTTAAATAATTTTCGGTATTATAACCCATTTTCCCATTTCCTCCTCAGCGCTCTTTCCAAATTTTCCAGCTTTGAGCCACCGTGAACCCCAGTGCCAGTCCAAAGAACTATAGCGCCAACAGAAGTGGTGCTCACTACAGGGGTGCTCCGAGCTGTCCTAAGTGAAAACGTCTATTACAAAAATGGAAACTAATAGCAGCCCTGATGACCAAACTACTGGTCAATCAAGGAGCATTACACAATAGGTTAGTACCACATGGTACACAATGCCACCCTCGCAGCTGGAGAGGCTAGAATTTCAGGCCGCCTTTCAACTCTCGCTGCCCTCCCTAGATGGGAGCCAATACCAACTCCAGTATGAAAACATCAATGATACTGTTCAACATCTAATAAATGGCATCTACTCCGAGGGCGCCCACTCCAGCCGCTCCTGTGCCTCCTCCATACCTTCCATGATGCAGGACCTCTACGCCTCAGCCATATTGCCAGCTGGGGAACTTACCCTGGGGCCTGAACGCTACCTTCGTAACTTTATCCACCCCTCTATCCATCACCTCCTCCAGCTAGTTGGAATACACCATCAGGAGGTCTCCCAGCAACTAGGGCTCACCCATAATTTACATTCCTACATCATCAACCTCTACGACGCTGCCTCCTCCTTCATGTATGACAATCGTGAAGCTATTCTTGATAACTGACAATTAATCAATGAGATCTGCGATCAGATTGTAGTATTGGATAGCGGAATCTCCAGATACCTTGAGGAGCAATTTTGTCAAAATTCTCAGCTATTTGAAGTGACATGGACCCAGCGTCTACTTCAAGTCAAAGAACTGGTACAATCCCTACAGCAGCACTACTGAGAGCTGGCCTCTCATGACTACCCTCCACGAGTGCTGGGCCAGAAGGGCCTAGGGGGCCTGAAGGCCCTGAGGGGCGTCAAGGGCCAGCTGGACCTTAGGGACCACGCGGGCCTCGAGGGCACCTGGGCCCTTCAACCTTGGGCGAACCCAAAGACCCCTGGCGGAGGGATATAATGACCGCCCTGGCTGCCTTACGGGATCAAATCCAAAAGGTGGCACTGGGATACAAACTCCAATTGGACGGTGTCCCCTTCGACCCCAGGGTCTCAATCAAAGCATTTTAAAATGAGATGGATAACCTCAGTGCCTTCACAAAGCTTACTGATGCTTGTATCTCCCAGTTGAACAAACTTGTCATGGGTCCGAGACCTAGTTGACCACCATCAAAAACCAGCTCCATCTACAGAACGCCGAGATTCAATTCCTAAAGGAGCAGGTTGCCATTAAGGCTTCTGCTTCTACCCCTTGACTAGAATTGGGACTACATCCAAGAGATATAGAAGACTTGTGGAGGTGGTTGGATCACTGGGTTCCTCAAGATTATGCGGAGATGGAGATCTTAGAGCTGGTACCCATCCCAGGCATTAACACCCTTTCCAATCCCTTCGTAGCTAACTTTAATCTAGTTAAAAGAAAAAAGGTTCACTCCCAGATGGGAAATCATCGCCTCCTTTCTGTATGCCTATGAGAGTTCCATGGAGGAGGCCACTGATCAACAGAAGGTGAAGCATATTCACTCCTGTCTAGACAGCACTGCCCGGGAAATTATGACCCCCCATCTGAAGGAGTGTAACACCTGGGAACAGGTCTTCACCGCTCTGATCCAAGAGTTCAGCAGTAACTAAACCTTGGCCAACCAGAAGCAAGCATTCATGGGCATTTGACTTAACGAAGGAGAAAACCCTATGGAGTTTGCCAACTGGTTCTACGCTCAGGCTCAACCTTTGGTTATGACAAGCCATATCACACTGGATGACGCCATTACCTCCATCATCTCCGCCTTGGGGTCCTATCCCGAAGTCCAGATGCACATGATCGGGCAGAAGAATGGGTTCACTTGTATCAGATAGACCAAGGAGGCCCTCAACGAGATCCCTGCCACGATCCTAAACTCTAAAGCTGTGCCCGCAGGTCCCTCTAACCGCCCTAAGGTCCATGTAGTCAAAAACCAGAAGAATCCATATCCTCAATGCACCTATTGCAATGGCTTTAGACACAGCGCTAAGACTTGCTGAAACGTCTTGCTGAGGAGGCGGGAAAAGGGCTGTCAGCATGATTGGCGAGGCACTTCATGCTGACATACCTACCCAGCCTCAAGTATCCCCTGCACATGAACTAGAAGCCTTTGTACCTGAGGAAGTAATTGCAGTATCTGATGACAATAAAGACATTGATACTGCTTACTCTTCTTCTGATGATTCTCCCATGTCTCTCACGTTACCGCCCCAGTTTGGAAGTTTGGTTACCCAAGTCACTGTCTGGGTCCACAAGATTCCAGTTTTCGCCATAGTTGATAGTGGCTCCCCCGTGAATGTTATCTCTTCCAAGCTGTTGAAATGCATCAAGATTGCTCCTAATATGCCGCACTACATGGAGTATGGCATGGATGTCCCCCAGTGCACCTGATCCATAGGGGCCTATTTCTCTCTACTGATTCAGTTTGGAAAGCTCGCTTTAGATACACCCGCCATTGCTCTGGACAACCCTAGCTATGACCTGCTCCTCAGGACTCAGTTCCTTTGAGACTATTTGGCAGTGCTCCATTATGATGGTTATTTCCTCTCCCTTCTAGGACATTGAGTCCCTCTGGTTTTTGAAACTGCTCATGACTCTAGGTCTAAGGTCAAGGCTCAATCCTGCCTACTGGAGACCGAAGGCTGAATCGATCAGCTCAAGTATCACATCTGGGGCTCTCGAGTCAGACTACCCCTCCTGCTGTTGATGGACTAGAGGGGATGCTGATCTATTTACCCCAGGCGATGACTGTACCCCCAAAATCCCAAGTCATTGTCGACACCCAGTTCCATGTCAACATTCATTAAGGGTATTTACTGGAAGCCCAAGGCCTAGGTAACCCATCTCCCAAGGAAGTGCTGACCTGCCCCGGGACCCTTGATCCAGCATATGCCAGATCTATATCAGGGTTGCTAGCCACCCTGACTGACAAACCAAAAGTTGTAGGTCTGAACCAACCCGCTGCTTACATCCACCTGTTACCAATAGGGGCTGTTGCTGATGTTCAAAGCTTTGGGGACTTAAGGGATTTTGGCTTGGAGTCACCACCCTCGGTTAATCTGGTCAACGCTAATACTGGAAAGGACCTCTCTGATGAACAGCTACTCAAGATTCAGGAGCTCTTGGAGGAATACTCAGACCTATTCTCAGCTTCAAACAATGATTTTTGAAGAATGAATGGAGTCATCCACCATGTAGAAACTGGGGACGCCCCCCCTTTTTTGGTCCTGGCCTTACTGAAAGGGCAAGGTTGAAGAGGCCCAGGTTACGGTGGAACTTAAACAGCTGCTCAACGCTGGGCTCTTGGTCCCTTTGTGTAGTCCTTAGGCCTCCCCTCTTCTGCTGGTCTGAAAGAAGGATGGCAAGTACCGGGTGGTGATGGATTATCAATGGCTCAACTCCATCACCAAGAAGGACAGTTATCCCCTACCTGGATTGACGATTCTCTCCATCTGCTTACCGGTTCCCAGTACATCTCGGCCATGGACCTCACCAGCAGGTATTGGCAGGTCAAGCTTGCCCCCAAAGACCAAGCCAAGTGTGCTCTAATCGCCAACGAGGGGGTATTTGAGCCCACCCGGATGCCCCAAGGCCTCTGTAACGCCCCAGCCATGTTCCAGTGTGCCATGGATGGGATCCTTGGGGACTTGAAGCTCTCATGTGTCCTCATCTACCTGGATGACATTACCATTTTTTCAAGAACTTTTAACAAACATATAGAACATCTCAAGGAAGTCTTCGAGAATCTCAGGAAGGCCTCCATCAAGCTCAAGCTCTCAAAGTGCTCCTTCTTCCAGCCTGAGCTAGAGTTTCTAGGACACAAGGTCTCTAAGCGTGGCATCTAACCTATACCCAACAAATTTGACGCCATAGAAAAGATGCGCCCCCCCAAAGCCTACGAGATATTCAAGTCTTTCTTGGCATGGTGAGCTATTACCGTTAGTTCATCCCATGGTTTGCCGACCTAGCTGAGCCACTGTTCTACCTCCTACAAAAGAATGTACCGTTTGAGTGGCGGCCTGAGCAGGAACAGGCTTTTAATGCTTTACATACAGCCTTATGTACTAAACCTGTTCTAGTTCATCCTTGCTTCGACCAATCTTTCTTGTTGTTTACAGATGCAAATGACGTCGCTGTCAGGGCTATCCTGGCTCAACATGATGAGAACTAGGTCAATCATCCCGTGACTTATTTTAGTAAGACGCTAAGTAAGGCTGAGTGGAACTACAGCATCACTGCGAGTAAATGTCTAGCCGTCCTCTTAGACATCAAACATTTCCGGCCCTACCTCTACGGTACTCATTTTACTATTATTATAGACCACTCTTCACTCCGGTGGCTTCAACAAATGAAAGACCCTGATGGTCAGTTTGCCAGGTGGGCCCTACGACTGCAAAGCTACGATTTCACCATCATCCACCGCGCAGGCGCTATAAACCAGAATGCTGATGGCCTCTCCAGGATACTGGTGTTAGCATTTTTGGCCCCTGAGGAATATCAGCTCTATGACCTGATAAGACAGCCCAAATGATGGGAATTGGAAACTCCTGAGGTTCAGGCCAAACTCCGCCAAATAACTCAAGCACTCAAATCAAGGATGGGATACTCTACAAGAAAGTCAACAAGAAGTGGCTTCCCTATATCTGACCCTCCTCTCGAACTGACATCATCCTGGAAGGCCATTCTACTGTGGGACACGGGGCGTTTAAGAAGACCCATGAGTGGCTGAAGTCACGCTGCTACTGGGACCGAATGGTAGAAACCATTCAAGAGGTTTTAGAAGCTTGTATGACCTGCTGATCCCAAGACCGAGTCAACCCTTGATATCAGCACTCAGTTGTTGCCCTGACCAAACCTTTCAATGTCATTAGTATCGACGTGGTGGGTCCCCTTCCCACTGGGCTGCATGGTCACAAGTATATTATCCTAGCTATAGACCACTTAACTAAGTAGGTCGAGACAATCTCAGTCCCTGCAGCCACCGCCAAGGCTACCGCTCTTTTTCTTGTTTGCTCCATTTTCACCCAGCACAGGTGCCCCAGACCTTACTTTTGGACAATGGGTTGAACTTCATCTCCCAGGTAGTACAAGAACTAACTTCAGTATTTGCACTACCCAGAGTTTCGCTGCCCCCTACCACTCGTCTACTAATGGGGCAGTAGAATGTGCTAATGGAGCTCTTGTTTCCATCCTACGAAAGTTGGCCGCCTCAGATCCTGCCCATTTGAACCATTATCTACCCAGCGCCTTGCTTGCCTACAGGGTAAGCTATCACCATGTCATCAATATGTCTCCATTTGAAGCCCTATTCAGGCGGGCACCTAGGCTACCCAGTAGCGTCCAGCCCCTGCTCAAAGCCTCCACCCCTGAGAACTCCAAATTAACTATGAGTGCTCTAGCCAATGAAATTGTCCGGCTTCAAGCCCAATCCACTCAAGGCATTATCACCACCTTTGGAAGAGAGACATCCCAATCTAACCTTGGATGACCCTCCTTACCAGATTTTTAATTAGGTGACCTTGTTCTCTTCTATCATCATTGACCTGGAGGCTGACAGAATAAGCTTGATGTACTTTGGTCTGGACCCTACAAAGTCATACATAAGGTAAAGTCTGAGTACTCCATTGCTGACATCAATCAAGGGACTGTAGTAATCGGGTGCATGGTCAGTTCCTACAGCTGTATATCCCCCTCTGACAGGATCTTAAGGGGTGCATTGTCAGGATTTGAGATAGAAATCAAATTAAATTCCCTTCTTCCAAATCAGGCCATGCCAAATCAGTCATTGAACCTACCTGAGCTAAATCTATTTCAGGATCCTCCTCCCCTAATTCTGAGTCACGTGGGGCGGCATTTCCACTCATTCAGTCAGGTGAGCGATGCTATCCATTAAGGATGCTTATGAGGAGGCCATTCCATAAGATCAGTAAAGATCCTGAACAAAATGAGGCCCTGACAATCCCAAAGGCACTGAGTCCCAATGCACCCTATAAATATCGAAGCCTTTTAGTTTAATAAATATTTAGTATTCTGATCCATTTTCCTGTTTCCTCCTCAGCGCTCTTTCCAAATGTTCCAGCTTCAAGCCACCGCAAACCCCAGTGCCACTCCAAATAATTTTTGTGCCGACACTCTCTTGAAGATCAAGCCAATATTGCACTCATAGATAAAAAGGGAATCTTTGATCTTGTCAGATTCTGGCGGTTGAGTCAAAGTAATACCTTCAACAAACATCAGATCAGGCTGATTATTTTTTAATGCTTAAGCTAAAACTATACTCTCACCACAAAACCTATTGCAATTACATAATTTGGGCCACATATCTCAATGTCAATTTGATCAAGTATTATATCAAAATGCTTGGTCCAAATACGCTCACACATTATGGCCTATTTTCTATGCATCAAATCTTGGCAATTGATCCTGATTATCAGGAACACAATCAAACAACTAGTATACAACATTATTCAGGACTGACCTAAAATTAACGTTTGAAAGTCCCATGGACCTTCAGACGAACGAAAAATGTAATCAATTTATCACCCTAGGCAAAATTTGTATATTGATCCACATAATTGGCACAATAGCACTTGCACATGGACCACCCAAAGGGGAGTACCTAGTGCTATTGAGAGAAAGGCCTGCCAATTTCACAATTAGGGGTACGTCATCTACTTTAATCAATGAAAGAATTTTAAAGAAAGTTTATTTCATCAGCAGCATGACGAAATTCAAATAAGGAAGATTCTAGGTCAATTTTGCAAGTTTTTATCGCATTTTTTGTCCCTGAAATCCTCCTGATTTTGAGAGTATTTTGCCACCAATAAACAGAATAAAAGGTCTCAGTCATATCAGTTCAAGGCCCAAACTGAGGTGGTAAAATATCTGGTGAATTTTTGTTCTTGAATGTGACCAGGAGATGCCCTAGAGGTATAAATACCAGCGCCTGGCCTAATGACTGATCATCAAATAGATAGATGATAATAAAAGTTATTTTTTTTCATCTCTTTCCTGATTTTCATTAAAACCTTTCTTTGGAGAAGTGTCATCAAGGTGGAAGTACCAAATCCCAGCTTGTATCTATCCCTTCCTCAGAAGTCATTCCCAATTACGAAATATTAAGCCTGAAATTGACCAGAAGAATCAGGGCTATTTCAATAAGCCTAGTAATTTTTTTAAACGGTCAGAAACCTTAAGCCACTGGAATAGTAGAAGATCTATTGGCCAAACATCTTACTAATTTAGCATGCAGGATTTTTAATAATCAAGTGAGCTATCCTCAGATTCTCACAGAGCTTATGAGAATGCCCCAGGGCATCTGCAACGCCTCATCCACTTTCCAACGCTTTATGGATGAGATCCTTGGGAACTCGAAGCTGTCATGCATCTTTGTCTACCTAGATAACATTATTATTTTCAAAATGAATTTTCAATGGACACTTCAAGCATCTCAGGGAAGTTTTTAACACTCTCCAGAGGGCATCTTTAATGCTTAAACCTTCTAAGTGCTCTTTCTTCCAGTCAGTGATGGAGTTTCTGGGACAAAAATTTCAAAGGATGGCATCCAAATTATACAGGACAAAAATTGAGCCATAGTAAGATGTCACGCCCCAAAGCTTAAGGGATATTTAGGTGTTCCTAGGCATGGTGGGCTATTATCATCAGTTTATCCCCCAATTCACTGACCTATAGCCAAACCATTATTATACCTCCTACTGAAGAATAGGCCGTTTAAACGGCGGCCTGAACAAAAACAGGCTTTTAATGACTTTAAAACTGCTCTATGTACTAAACCCATTTTGGTACAACTGCGGTTTGACCAACCCTTCTTGTTGTTTACAGATGCAAGTAATGTCATCATTGGGGCCATCCTAGCCCAGCATGACGAAAATCAGGTTGACCATCCAGTGGCCTATTTTAACAAGACATTGAGTAAGGATAAACAGAACTAAAGCATTGCCAAGAGGAAGTGCCTGGCTGTCTTGCTAGCCATCAAACATTTTCAGCCTTATCTTGTTATACCACTTTACCATTGTCATCAACCATCATTGCTCAGGTGACTCTGGCAAATGAGGGACCTGGATAGCCGCTTAGCCAGATGGGCCTTACAACTGCAGAGCTATGATTTCACCATTGTCTATCACACGGGCACAATTCAAAAAAACGCTGGCGGCCTCTCCAGGATGCTGGTGCTAGCAGCTTTGACCCCCAAGGAGGACTGACTGTATGATTTAATTTGGTTGAAATGAGCAAGGGGAGCTGGAAACTCCTGAGAACCAAGCTGAGCTCTGAAGGTTGACCCAATACACTTAAATCAAGGACGGGCTTCTCTACAAGAGGTTCAATAAGAAATGGTCCCCTACAGTCCGCCCTTCTTCCTGAACAGACGTTATCCTAAAGGGTCATACTACTTTTGGACATGGGGCGGTAAAAAGACTCACAAATGGTTGAAGTCCTGATGCTACTGGGACCAAATGGTGGAGACCATTCAAGAGGTCTTGGTGTCATGTATGACTTTCTAACCCCAAGACCGAACTAATCCTCAATTTCAACACTTGGTCATCACCATGATGGGAACCTTAAGAGTCATTAGTATCGATATGATAAGCCCTCTCCCCACTTTATTACATTGCCATAAATACATCCTCCTAGCCATGGACCACCTGACCCCAAATGGGTCAAAGAGATCTCATTCCTGCTGCAACTGCAAAATCCACGACTCTATTCCTTAAATAATCCATCTTCACTCAGCATGAATGCCACAATTCTTACTTTCAGACAATGGTTAAATTTCGCCTCACAGGTAGTCCTAGGACTTACTTCACTTTTTGACATTAACCAAAGTTTCGCCGCCCCTTACAACTTTCCAACTAATGGGGCGGCGGAACGCGCTAATGGTACTCTTGTCTCTAGTTTGTGGAAGATGGCCACCTCTGACCCTGATCGCTGGAATCATTATCTACCCAACGCGTTGCTTGCCTATTGAATTAGCTACCACTAAGTCATTCAGTATCCCTTATGAAGTTCTATATGGACATGATCCCTGGCTCCTAAGTAGCATACAGCCTTTGCTTGAAACCTCCGCTCCTAAGCACTCCAATTTGACTATGGGGGCCTTATCCATAAAAATTGCTTGGCTTCAAGCCCTAGCCTTGAATGTCATTGTCATCACCACCGTAAGATAACATCCCAATATAATGTCAGCTGACCCTCCTTACCCATTTTGTAATTAGGTGAACTAATTCACTTCTATCACAATTGACCCGGAGGTCAACAGAATAAGCTCATTTTTCTTTGAGAAATCCTTGTAAGGTCATTTATAAGGTGAACATTGAGTACTCCATTGCTGACATCAATCAAGGAGCAGTGGTGAATTGGGCGCATAGTTGATTCATCCTGCCCTATACCTCCTTCTGACAGGATCTTGAGGGGTGCGTTGTTGGAATTTAAGATTTTGAGCAAGCTGGTATACCTGCTCCCAAATTGAGCCTTAACTAATTGACTCTTGAAATATCGCAAATGGAACCTTATCCTGAAGGCACCAAAACCAAATTTGACTTGGAAGAGTCATGCGTACAAAAATCAATGAAATCACTTTATGAAATCCCATCCCTTTTCCTGAATCATGAGAGGCGTGGCCCCAACGCTGAGATCATGAAGACAATTAAGTACAATGAAGGCATCATCCAGGCGGTTGATCTGGAAAGCGTAAAAGATTTTGATTTTGTGGGGCCACAGAGATCACTAAGGCACCATGTCCACATGCGCCCTATAAATGACGCTTTCTAACACAATTAAGTAGTCTAATTCCTTCCATCCTTTCGTTTTTCAACCTATCCATTAAATTTTCAGCTTTGAGACCATTTTCAGACTTCAGTGACAGTCAAGAGAACTGTTACGCCGAGACCTATAGTTTTCTCTCAGAAAAGTGATGGTATGCTGCATGCATGCGTCGACTATGGGCATTTGAATAATATTTAGTGTCCACTATCCTTACCCTTTCCCCCTTAAACAGTCATCCAGGTGATCGTGAAATCCCAGGTACTTTTTAAGCGCGACCTTGTGAATGCATTTAATCAGGTCATGGTGGAAGAAGGCCAGGAATGGGTTACAGTGATTTGGACCAGAAGGACATATTTCAGTTCTGCGTGATGCCCTTTAGTCTGAAACTACACCAGTACATTTCATTAGATGATTAATAATGTGCTTAGTGACCTAAAATTCACTTGCACAGTGGCATACATTACAATATCCTTGGCTTTTCCCCCACTCACAAACAGCATGAGAAGGATCTGTATACGGTGCTGGCCGTAATTCATAAGGCGAAACTTTATGTAAAGCCATCTAAGAGTGAGTTCTATAGAAAGAGGTTACCTTTTTGGATACTTTAGTTTTGGAAGATGGTTATGCCATCCTACCAGCAAGCTCAAGGCAATACTCAAGTAGACTACTTCTATGACCTAGAAGAAGTTGCAGAGCTTCTTTGGAACCATCATCTTTCTAAAGAAAGTCTTCCCCACCATTTTGCAACTATCTGTGCCGATGCACCCCCTGACTGGTAATAATATGTCTTTTCTATGGATGGAATGGTGCCAGGAGGCGTTTTATGCCATCAAAAAGATTTTTTGGCGACTCTTGTCATCAGCCATGTGGACCTCTCCAAGCCATTTATTGTTGCATGTGACACTTCATCCGCTGCTTTGGGGAGGTATGGTTGCAGGCGCATGATGTTTTGAAAGTCTCAATTGCTTATTTTTCCTGCAAATTTGCTTCGTCTAAGCAGGCTTGTGCTATTTATGACAAGGAGCTGGCCACCATGGTGTATTCTCTTACCCACTGGTGGTACCTTCTGTAGGGCTGCAGCATGAGGTGCTGTGCAGAAGGATCACCAGGCTCTTATATATTTTAGAAACCACAGATGTTGGCGCGTTGTCAGGCCTTGATGTATCACGACCTCTATAGTCTTAATTTTAAATACAAGTTCGTGAATGAGGCGTTTGATGCTCTCCCCAACTTTTCAAGTCGCAACCCTGCATTGAGTCTGGTGCTAGTGGACGATCAAGAGTTAACCACAGTAATTTCTGCCAGCTCAGATCATATCTGTTGCTCCTCCTAAAAATTTGATGGCAGTTTGTCCCAAGATATACCTTTGGTTTTAAGGAGTTTAGTAGGTAATACAGCTTGCTCAGAGGGGTTGGAAAATTTTGGAACAGCTGGAAATGCTGATGCATAAGCAGCCTCACTATTTCTTGGTGGAAAGGAACATTTAATTCAGTCACAACTTTGAGTGACGCCCCATCTTTGTGACAAAGTTATACAGGCGTACAATGACCCACCTGCGGTAGGTCACTTAAGAAACAAGAAATGTCTTGATTTGGTTATGCAGACGTATAACTTGTCTGGGTTTTTACAAGGATATTCTGGAATGTATACAAAATCGTGTGACATGCACACGGACTAAGTTGGATAGATCAGGTAATAATCTTCTCCTTCACCCTCGGAAGCAGGCAGAGGGATCATTGACCTCAGTGTTATTAATTTCATTGCTGAGATTCCCACCTCTGATGGGTTTACTGCCATTATGGTGGTTGTGGACCACTTTACCAAATTCGCACACTTAATTATCTGTTCTTCTGCTATCACCTCTAAATAAATGCCTAGCTAATCATTCAGCATGTAATTGTAATGTTTGGGTAGACTCAGGAGATCATAAGCGACTGTGGGTCACAGCTTATGGCGCAATTTTGGAATGAACTCCTGGCGATATTGAAGATTACGTCATGTCACTCAATCACATACCATCCTCAGTCAGACAGTCAGATGGAGCATTGGATCAGAAAATGAGCAATACTTGCGCTGTTACACTATGTCTGCAGTGGACACCTGGGCGGATGACCTTCTTCCAGCCCAATTTGCATATACTAGGGTTACTAATGCATCTACTGGTTTCCCGCAATATGAGTCCACATTGGGGTACAACCCCATGATTTTGGTGGGACCTTGTCTTCATCTGGAGGTGCCAGGTGCGGCAGATCATGCGCAGAACATCCAGAGCACCCAGTCTTTGGTTCAGTCCATTTGACCAAAGCTATCAGTGATTAAAAGCGGTTCACAGACTGAGAACTTCTATCAGTCCATGAAATCACGGTGGGGTCCCATGTCATGCTAAACTTGCATCACCTGCAAATGAAGATGCCTTCCAAAAAAATACTTGTGAGAAAATGTTCTGGTACACATGTGGTGGAGGCAGACTTGGGAAAAAGCCATCTCGGTTGACACTTATGACCCACTGGAATCAGCACCCCATTTTCCACATGTCAAAGTTGTCCCTATTTAAGAAGAAGATCTAAGCGGAACCAGAGCCCATTATGGTGGAAGGATCAGAGGAGGCTTAGTTTAACGCAATCTTAACTTCTCAACGATCTCACTTTTTGGTCCAATAATTTGTGTCTTGGAAGGGGTTCCCATCGTATGAAAACAGTAGGGTTAGTAACCAGTATTACGCCAACTGTGGCAAGTTGGTGAACGCTTTTTACGCTTCAAACCACAATGCTCCCCGTCCCCCCCAAAAAGGTTGCCATGCTTTTGGCTATTAAGCTCCTGAAGGCTCAGAAAAATGTCATGCTCACTGTTGGGATCACAGGTGTAATACCTTTTATCCTCCAATATTTTGAGGCCAGGAAACCCGAAGTTTAAGGGTATTGTATTGCCTGTTTTTGCTTCTCTTGGTCAAGAAATCTTTTTCCTAATATTATGTCTGGAGAGACAATTCCTAATAAAAATATAACAATTTTGCTTAAAATTGTGAAAAGGAGAAAAGAGTACGTTTTATCAAAAGTAATACCATCTATAAAAGGGTAATTGGGAATGTGTTTTGGGGAAAATCTAAGCAGCCCAAGCCTAGATCCAAAAATGAATTTGGGATTTGGTGGCAGCCCAATTATCTCAGTTGAATGGCTTGTTCTTTTCTTATATCTCTGGTTTGAACCCCCAAGGTTGGTTAATCCCAAGGAAGCATAATTTGACCAGGTCTCGGGGTTGATCTTAAGCTTTTATAATTGTTAACTTTTGTTGGAGATTATCCCTGACAGAAGTTTGGGCTTTTTGACTGAATTGGGATCAGATCCCGTGATTCAAAGCATCCAAATCTGCCATTTGGGTTTGAAACCCACCAGTACTCCCCTCTAGATCTTGGAGCAGGAGGGAAACTGACAGAGAAAGCAGCTATGGATGCGGTTTACTACTGTAAAATGATTGACCTCTACGATTGAGTATTCATTGCCCCATCTATATATGACTAAATAAGGCCCTGATCAGTTGGTGCCCAGTTTGTGATCATGACCTCTAGGCTGTTGATGGTTGAATAGGATGAGGTCATCAGGTTGGATGGCGTGTAGAGGATCATGACTATCATTTGGATGAGCAGTTTCTCTACTGGTTGTGGTGGACTGGTTTTCAGCAGCCAGGGCCTGAAGTCTAATGATTTCATTTGCAATACTTCAGATAGAGACTTCAGGTGCTTCAGGAGAAGCTTATTAAAGCATCACCTGAACTTTGTTTGGCAGATGGGGGTTTTTTCCATACAACTTTTGGAATGGCGACAACTTATTAATTCGATGGTAACTAATATGATAGGTCTGAATTGCACTAGGCAGATATTGGGGCCAATGGAGGAGGTCAGTTATTGTCATTTTCCAGAGGGTTTCAGTTAGAGTACAATTTACAAGCTCTACCATTACATTAGTTACAGGATGGTAGGTGGTTGAGAATACCTGTGTAGTTCCCATCAGGCCGGCCAAATCAATCACCAGCGTCAAGCGAAATTTTTGTCCGTTACAAAGAAAGAATGATGTTAGGGCACCCATGCTGGGTGATAATCCTATTGTACAAAAATGTGGTGGTAGCCTTTGCCAAAGCAGTGGGGAACGATATGGCTTTGATCCACTTAGTTAGATAGTCCATGGTTAGTAGAAGGAACCAATGTTCATTGGAGGCTCTAGGAAGAGGTCCCACGACATCAATTCTAGGAAGTATGGAATGGTTCACAGGGTGGAACCACTAGATGTTGAGAGTGGAGATTAGGTTGACTTGGCTTTTACATACCAGACAGGACTCCAATACATCCTGAATAGAAACAAACATTCCCTCCCAATAACACTAAGTTTTTATCAATGGTAGGTTTTCTGAATTCCCCATGACCAACTTGTCGATTTCTCCTCTAATATGACCTCAGTTTGAGCTGATGGTCTAACATAAGGCACCTGTTTTTTAGACACAAGTTTGCACAATTGACCCTTCTTGATTTAAATATTTTCCAATCTTTTCGCTAAATTCTCTTGGAGGGTTGAGGGACTCGTCCTGCTATAACTGTGGTTGGGTAGGAGGTTATAGAGTTGATCCTCTTCAGTGTCAGTTATAATTAAGATTGGAAGCCAAGATAGGCAATCCGCGTTTTTGTGTATGAGCCCTGGTCGATGATAGATGGAAAAGTCGTAGTTTTGAAGCTCTAAATTCCAATTGGGCTAAACTCCCATTGGGGTCCTTCATTTGCTGTAGCCATTTCAGGGAAGCATGGTCAGTAATCATAGTGAAATGTTTCCCATATAGATTAGGTCAGAAATGCTTAATAGCTAATAATACCGCCAAGCATTTTCATTCTGTAACACTATAATTACATTCAGCTTTAGATAAGGTTTTTTTGTAGTAGGTGATGGGATGTTCCACTAAGTTCTCATCATGCTTAGATAGTATAGCTCTAATTGCAATATTGCTAGCATCAGTAAAGAAGAGTAAGATTTTAACAAAATTTGGATGAATAAGTACTGAAGAGTGGGTGAGAGATATATGTAGCATGTCAAAGGCCTGCTGTTGCTCTTCTCTCCACTGAAAAGGTATTTCTTTCTTCAATAAATACACCAGAGGCTTGGAGGTGTCTGCAAAATGGGGGATAAAATGGAAATAATAGTCCACTATTCCTAGGAAAACTTGTACATCTCGTAGGGATTTAGGGGGATTCATCTCAGCAATAGTCAAGACCTTATCATCCATCGGGGATATTCTGTCTTTGCTGAACTTAAGGCCCAAAATTCCATCTCACTCTGGAAGAAAGAGTATATTAGACAGCTTTAGTTTTAATGACGATTGCCATAACCACTGAAAGTCTTGCCTAGGGCGATCTAGATGTTTAGTAAAAGTTCTTGAAACAACGGTAATATCATTAAGATAAACTATTATGAAGGAGCATTTTAAATCGCCTAGTAGTCCGTCCATAGCGCGTTGAAAGTAGCAGGTTGTTACATAACCCCTGAGGCATTTAAGTGCGCTTAAAAAGTCCTTCACTTTATGATGAGAGCACATTTTGCCCGATCTTATAGTAAAAGCCTTGTTTCCAGTATCCACTGGCGAGATTCATAGCTGAGAAACAGTGGGACCCTTAAATTAAGCGTAAATAGTCATCTATACATGGCAGAGGGTACTATCCTTACGGGTGATAGAGTTGAGGTGGTGATAATCCATAACAACCCAATGACCACCATCCTTTTTCCAAATTAATAAGAGTGGGGAAGCCCATGGGCTTTTGGAAGGCACAAGTAACCTGGCCTCCAACAGTTGCTGTAACTCTAAGGCCACTTGAGCTTCCTCCACTTTGGATTTTCGATATGGTTGGGATTATAAGGAAGAGAGATCTTCAGTTTCAGTTTGATGAATTACTCTGGACATCTTCTAAAGTCACTTGGTCCTGAGGAAAATATATTGCCATATTCCTTGAGGAGGTCTGCGACATCTTGGCGTTTGTTTGGGGTTTAAATTTTCCCAATTCTACTGTCAACCAAAGCTATGGTGGGTAGGGGATTGAATCCTAAATCCTGTAACAGCCAAAACAATTTAAATTGGCAATACTCTTAATTGGACATATTTTTACTTAAGTGATAAAATCATGATGAAGGACCTGGAGAAAATACTTGTTAAATTCCCTAAGAGAATAGAGATAGATTTCCTAGGCAGGATCCAAAATCCCCATGCAGGTTAACGCTTCCTTGGGGAGGGTTTGGGTGTCCACTAAGCTCCAAAATTTGATCAGGAGGGGGCAGAATCTGAATCCCCGTATCTACAATAACTTGTGATCCCAAGGGTATTGTAATAAAATGAGGGATATACAGAGGGATCCTCTCTTTAGCATCCACAGCCTCCAGGGGTAACTTGTTTTTTCCCCTAAGACATGGTACTCGATTTTGAAAATGGAGGATGGGTATTTGAGGAAGCATGTCCGTTTTTAGGGGCTCATTTATTTTTGATAGGGAGTTTAATTAAGGATATCCAATACCCTAGTAGGGATAAATAATTTTCCTTATGGTTTATGATGCAGTTAAACTCCCCATCAGTTAAACCCCAATAAGCAACTCATAAGTATTATTTTCTAATGCAAAGGTGGGGGAAGTAGTTAAGAGTTTCACAAAGTGAAGGGGTAAGGCAGAATATGCTCCAATCGCCTTAGTAGACTGACTACCTGCTGTTCCATATTCAGCCTCATGGATCAATTCTGGAGCCATTTTTTATCTTTTGGATAAGTCAGGAGGAAATAATGTTAACCGGTGAGCCAGTATCAATTATGACAGTACTTTAACCTTATGTATGACTACCTCAACTCGAACCACTAAAGATCTAAACTGGGGAATCAACAGCTATTAGACTTTTGATAAAAGTTTGCAATGAATCAAGTGAAAGATTCTGTTGTGGCCAAGATTGGGGATGTTCAATTTGTTTGAACGCTTTGTCTGCCAACTCTTGACTTTCCATAGAAGAGTTTACCGTTAAAATTTGTTGGGGTAACTGACCAACATAATAGTTTAAAATCTTAAGATTTTTAAATTCCTTGAATAGAAAGAGGTACGCCAACTTCTTCAGTGGCGCTAAAAAAACAACCTGAAGTGCTGGGATAGAGCTAGAGCTAGAACAAGGGCCTTGAGGCACTGGTTTTCTCTCAGCATAGGGAGCCTCTTGCCCTATACTGACTGATCTTTTGCTAACTTATGTTGAAGGATGCGGCAGTCAGCTACAGTGTGGTTTTTCCTTCAAAATGAGTGCAGTATAATTCAGATTTAGGCGAATTAGGGGTGTAACGGCCACTACTTGGGACTGGGGCTTATAGGTGTTAAAACGAGGTGGCACAACAGGTTTATGTAGTTTGGTCAGAATTTCCAATGTAGCCTCTTTAATGTGGAGGAGGGACGTTGAGTTAGACTTCACCGCTTTAAGATAAAGTAAAATATTAGGCTTATGTTTAAATGCCAAAAGTACAGTGGTAATGGCATCATCTAACGTCAGACTATTCCTACAGCCAAAGTTTGAGCCTGAGGGAAAAATGATTGGTGAATTTGCTGATAGTTTCCCCCAGATTAAGGCTGATACCCATAAAGGTCTGTTTTTGGTTGGTTAAGGTTAAGTCACTCCTTAATTCCTAAATCAAGGTAGTCTTGGCATCAGTACAAGTATGGTAATGCATCAGAAGGGGGACCATAATGTCTTGAGCCATATGGCTAAGACAGTTAGTCAAGTGTTTAAGTCGCTGTGATTCAGTGAGTTCTTCCATAGCATTTTCATAACAAAATAAGAAGGAGAAAATACTTCCTTTGCCTGGACATACTTCTCTTTGAATGAAGGTTTGAACATGCCACTAGGGGTTAATGGTCAAACAACTTTTATTGATATAGAGGGACCATTTTCACTTAAAGGGGAACTGTTATTGGTGAACATTCCATAAGGATGTAGGGCATCAGCTTTATTTTGTAGGGTGTTGATATCCTCAATTATTGAGTCTACCCAATCGTGGGTGGCATGAAGGGCTGATTTAGTGGCAACAAGAGGGAATAACTGACAAATTTTAATTTTGATCTTGGAAGTCACATCTCGAAGATCTAGTTGTTGTTGCTTAAGGGTGAGAATTTGTTACTCTATCCCATGCATCATAGCATGAAAACAACCAAGAGTTTAAGGCATTCCTGATATTAAATGAGATCAGACGCTGGATTGTTGTATTAATAGTTGGTTTTTTAATGTTATATTTCACCTTGAACTTGGGGTGTACCTGCCAGGGAGCACCACTTGTTGGGCCATGGGTGAGCAACTCCAACCTGTGCCATAATCAATCAGGGCACCAAACCCCCAGCGAGTTAATAGGTCTTAAAAACCTTAGGTAAGCAAAAAGGAAAAGAGATTGCAAAATATGGTTTTTAAAATAATCCTTGAGGCATTTATAGGACCTCAATGGATTGGGAATAGGAAGATTTGGAATATGAAAGTCACAGTATTGATTGCTGAGAACAATTAACTATAAATAACTAAATAATACAACGGGGATTGGGATCATCCTCAGCATTAGTCACTGGTGATCCCAAAAGGGTGAATTGATTGGGTCAGAATTGTATGATAATTTCCTGCAGCCTGATTGATGTTTTGACATCACTGGCATTTAGTTGCTAGTGGCAAATATAAATTTAAATACAATTTGATTATTGGGGCTGAACCCCAATACTTCATATTGGGCTCAACCCAAGTTAATGGGGAGCCCAATATGGCATCCGCCCATAGGTGGGTCATGACCCCTAGTTGGGGCTTCCTCCAATAAAGGGAGAACCCTGACAGGTGATTTCGGTAGTCATCTCCAAGATAGCAGCAAATGATCCAAGCATGTTTCTCTGGGTTGGTATTTTCCTGAATGGATTTCCATGCATATTATTATTGGCTTCAATCACCTCCATCTGGATGCACTCACAATTGTGATTTTAAGTTGTTTTAAGCATCTTAACATCTACGCCATATTTTTATAAACCTGGCAAAAGCGTTCTCTAGCTTCTTCTCATTCAGTCTTCTGAGATCATATCCCTTGATTGTCTCAGTCTCTTTTATTTTCAAGAGGCGACCTTCCCATATAAATCATTATCATTTTAAACTTTAATTCCCATCTCAACTTTTTAGCACGTTTCTCCAAGGTAGTAATATTGGCTTGTGACACTGATCTCAGCACGTTCTTGTTAACAGTTTCTAATTCCGTCCAGAGTTTCTAAAGTTCTGTTTATATGACATTGCTGATATAATCTTCTATTATTTTTGGCTTGGAAAGTCATCTACCCTGTAGAAAGCACAAAATGTGAACTTTTTAAACTACTGCTTGCTGTAGTTCTTGAAGCACAGCAAAGGTTCTTATTTTTGTTGTTATAACTGTTGATATAATTGATAATAAATAGTTTTAGTTTGTGATAGAACTAAAATTATTACCCTTGTTGAATCTTCTCAGCCAATATGAGTATTTTATCCAACGCTAGACTGGTGCTACGCGCTCTTCTAATCCTTGAAGATATTTTTGACCTGTGGGAACTCTTCCCACTAACGATTCCTTCTGATTGAACTTGATTTTGGAACTAACCTATTACTACTAGGTTTAAAGGTTCTCTTCTTCTCAAAGTAACTTAACCTAATATTAGGTTTAGAGATTCACAGTTACTCTCTTCATGCTAAGGCCCGCGGAGATCTTAACAGTAATAAGTATTCAAAGGATATCTGATCCTTGAAAACTCTATTCCAAGAGAATTAATATAACAAATGTAAACAGGCTGATTATTGAAGAATTTGAACTATACTAATCATATGTGCTTTACTATGATAAAGCGTTGCAAAAACATAAAGAAATTGGTGATCACCCCCTGTTGGCGCCCCACTGGTGAAATGGCAGCTGTTGTCATTGTATTATCCCTTTTTAGTTAGCGCGCATGAGGATCTTCCTCAGAAAGTTAGTCAAATTTTGCCGCCATCTAGCCCTGTGACCTTTTTTAGGTTACTTAATAAATGCATCCCCACTTTCTTATTTAGCCCTAGCAGGGTAACCTAATTAGGATAGCGACCTAATTAGGTAATTAAACTTTAATCCCATTAGCAGCTGGTCACTTTACCTTAAAAGGTTAACTCGTAAGTTGCTGAGAGAAGCATTGTCAGCGCTATAACCACTACACACAAATCCCTCACTTGATAGCTGATAAACTTTTGATCAACTCCTACTTTAAAATTTTAAATTATCAATAATAAAAATTGTAACATACCTAGTTGTTTATTTTTGGGGATGATCCCTATTGAGACTTAAGCAATCTGTCAGATTGACCCAGCATAATGACTTTACTGTATTACCTGCTTTTATTAGGGCTATTCTACTAAACAATAGGTTAATATAAAATTCCTCCTTCATCCAATAGTAGAGCTCATCCCCTAGTAAATAAGCAGATATATTTTGTTATCAATCAAGATGGAAATGTGGGGGAAAAATCCCAACAGGGGAGTAGACCCTGTCTTTCTAGAAAAGATAATGTAAGGGTCTTCGCCAAGGCCATCTTCTTGGAAAGGACAATACAATTTTTTCAAAGAAAAGGGAAGGGCCCTGAGCATTACCACTAGTGAAAATAGCAGACTAAGAACATACCCTAGATGAATGCTAGGTATCCATATGTCTTAACTGGGAGCTTGTCACTTGACTTTTTTTCTGGAATGAGCACCAGATGCTAAATGTTTGGGATCCATTTTCTCTTTTTTATTAGTTTTCTCAGCTCCCTTGTTCAATTGCACAGGTTTCTTATATGCGCGATATTTAAATTGTTGATAAGAAATTATATGGGAAAGTAATAGTATGAAGACTACTACTCTAGTTGAGCTTCTTTTAGCCAAGATGATTGCTAGGTCCAACGAAAAAGTGGTGCTTGTCCTAATTTAAATGGTATTTTAATACATCTGTAGAGACTTCTTCCCTCTACAATAGAAATTAACCTCAGCTCAAGTTCAGATGTTCTTCTTACTTTACACCACTCAGAGTCTGCATAATAGCAATAATATAGACTTAGTCTCTTTTTCTTTTAACTCTAATCACAAGAGCAAACATTCTAATTATAGAAGCATTCAATGAGTAGATATTTATCTCAATGTATCTTCTTTATCATGAGAAATCAAGGGATTTTAGTAGATGATTCAGCGCCCAACTCTTCTGATGGCGCCCCAAGTGGAAATAGCGGCTGTCAATGAATTAACCTTCAGGTCACACAAAATAATAATCTTTCATATTAGTTTAATGTGGATTCTCCCACTGACTCTTAATGTTACTCTATGGAGTTGAAATGTAGTTTATGTCCCTACTCTTCGCTCAACCCTCATTGAATCATCCTTGTTAGGTAACAACCTGCTTAGGTAATGGGACTCTTACCCATAAACAGCAGTTTGTGATCCCTAAAAGGCTACCTCAAATGTTGCTTTATCACAGGTGGCATAACCCGCCCAGTAACTCATAAACCCCTTAGTCAATCATTAACTAAACCCAATTGACTCCTTCAAGTTAATAAGTTATCAGTAAAATCAATAACCTTATCAATTGTTTATTGTTGAGGATCATTCCAAAGAAGTTTAAGGAATCTGGTATTAATTTAATGGATCAACCCTAGAGAATTACCTAATAGTTGTTCAAGATTATACTACAAACAGTAGCTATCACATATAATCAATAACTCCTACATCCACTAGAAGGATGCATCCTCTATTTGGCAAGCTGATGTATTATAATTAATTAAACCAGGTAATATGGGCATACCAAAATTTTAGCAAATCTCACCACTTGACTAAAAATCAGTAATGAAAATTTTTTGGATGTATATGCTGCTTCAATACTGATTGAGTTCAAAAACATGGCTTAAATTGGAATTCTTGTTTATCTCCTTTACTTGATTACTGCATCTTTTGGTAATCCTTCTTCTTAGCGCTTTTCCATTCCACGTCCTCCTCAAAGTTGCCTTCTCAGAGCATGGTTCCCATGGCCTCATGTCGATTCAGCCTAGTTTGGGTGTTCTTGCCAATAAAAGGTCTAAAAGCCTATTTCCCCCATTCAGGGTTATACAACACTTTGTCATTTAAGGACCTTCTCATGTGGCTTCTGTCAATTCCTTGTTTCCTTTATTCCCCCGACTGGGCTCTCCAATTTTGATCAGAGACAGATCATTTTTCCTAGGGACTAAACCCAGAAAATACAATTTAACCTGTCTTGATTCTACTTATATGCTTGCTTCTTTCAGCGCCTCATGACTACTTGTGGCAGATTTAGTTTCAAACCAAGTTAGTCCTACTGATAACATAAAGGGACGTCACCAGATGCTTTTTGATGAAATTTTTATATTGATATTTAATATAGGTTTTGCATTTTTGTCTTTTTTATATATCTTTTCTTTATGAACTTTTTTCTTTATTATTTTTTGTATTTTTTCCTTATGTTTTTTTTTCTCTTTTTTCAAAGGGACTTAACCTATAATTAGGCTCAGAGGTTCATCTTTTCATTATCCCTACTCTAATTCAGCAGTTCATTTTTTAAGCTTAACCAGCTATTGTGGTTCAGAGGTCTATTTTAAGTCTTAACCATCTATCATGGTTCAGCGGTCCCCCAGTACTTGACCAACACCTGGACTTAACCTATTTTTTGTAGGTTCAGCAGCCCTTAGGAACATTGTAACATATCTCCCTCATATCCAATACTTGGAATATTTAGTATGGACCTAGTTCACTATACAAACATACATGATATTTTAATTGTATAGGCATCAGTTGCCAACTTGGCAATCACCTCAAACAGACATGACCACTTAGCATATAGCTTATTTCCTCATCCAAAACCATTGTTATCGCAATAGGCTACCCTATCCCCCACATGGTACTCCTGTATTGCTGGTCAGCTCTTGTCATCCGTCATCTTCACTTTAATCCTTTTCTTCAAGGTTTTATTGAACACATGCAGTTGCTGTTTGATCATAATACCTGCCAGTCAGTTCAGGTATTGCCCAGTACTCATTTCCAATGCTAGTTCTTTGGCAGAATACATAATTGTTTGTAATGCTTCCCTTTTTCCATGTAATAATTGAATGTTGTTTTTCCTGTCACCATATTATATGGTATTGTAGGCGAAGGTAACCAAACTCAAGTAAGTTTTTCAGGAAAATGTTCTCCCTGCAGCCATTTTTGTGGCTTCAAGGCTAACATTTCTTTTACTCATTCCACTATACCATTTGTTTCTGTCCAATATGGAATGGACAGCACTCCTTGGATTCCCATCAATTTGTTTAGCCTCAAGATCACATAGGAGGTAAAATTGGTTCCTTTGTCGCTCAACAAAACATGAAGGCATCCATACCAGTATGCAACTTGATTTAGGTGAATCTCACCACGCTTATAGCATCCACTTGGCTCAAGGTTTTGGTTTCTACACATCTAGTCAGATGGTCTATCGTCACTATGATGTATTTTGCTCTTCATGTACTAATACTTATAACCCATCATGCCTATTGATGCTGTGTTCCACATGAATCCAAATCGTACTAGCCTGTATCCTGTTAGATCATATGAGGCTTGTGGAGTTGAAACTCCAAACAACAAGCCAGATAGTTAGCATATCATAGTTGGCAATTCCCAGTAGTAGTAAAAGCAAATATAATCCATGGTTTCTTTAGGCCACCATGGCTGACGAATTTATATGCAGTTCAGAGATTTATGTCATTCTGATGGCTTTGGGAATAAAAACTATCTTCCATCTATTGTTTTATTGTTGTCCAGATTCACTCAGTGTTTTCAATTGCTTTCCTCAGAGCACCTTAATTCTTGGGGCTTGCTACTGATATTGCCTTCAATCATCCTCTGGAATAACTAATCTTCTTAATGATAGAAAATTTGTACATCATGAATTCTTGATAATCCATCAGCATTTTGATGTGCTGTTCTAGCCCAGTGTAAATCTCAAAGTCGTAGGCTTGTAATTTTAAAGCTCGTTAGGCCAACCGCCCCTCTGGTTCCTTCAGGTTATGGAGCCAACTTAAAAATGAGTGGTCTGTCACCATTTTAATGTGTTCCATGGATATACACTTGTAATCACTTGTATGCATAAATCACCACAAGGCATTTGTGCTCCATCATGGTATAATTTCTCTTTACTGAAGTTAGTGCTTTGCTCACATAGACCACCTGATGTTCTTTCTTAACTTCATCCACTTGACTCAAAATGGCACCAATTGCCAACAATGAAGCTCAGCTTGTATGATGAATATCTTACCGAAATTTGTTTATTTTAAACCAGGATAGGTCATCATATATCGGCGTAATTCATCAACCAACTCCTGGGCTTCTTCATTTCACATGAATCCTTTTCCTGGATCCTTCAATAAGTGGAATAATGGCTCTGCAATTCTAGCAAAATCCTTTGTTAATCAGCAATATTTTCTGACCATCCTAAGAAATAATTATATCCTGAACACTCTTCAGGGTCAACATCCGTTTAATTGCCATAATTTTCTGCTGCTATGGTTGCATCCTGCTGGGCTTTATCAAAAACCCCAAGTACTCAATATCTTTCTTGAAGAAATGACATTTTCTTGGCTTGATATTCAAGTTTGCCATCGCCAGGTGTTTGAACGCTTCTTCTAAGTGCTTAAATGGTCCATGAGGGTCATGCTGAATACATTGATATCATCCAGATATAAAATTGTAGGATAGCTTCAAACATAAGGATTGAGTCTATTGCTCTATGTAATGTTGCCAGAACGCTACACAATTTCTGGGGCATTTGGGTCTGCTGATATATCCCTGTGCGATAATTATCACACATTTTTCTTGACCCCTTTTGGCAAATTTTATTTGCCATAATCCTGAAATTAAGTCCATTGCTAAAAGTATTTAGCATTCCTTAGGCAATCAAGCGTGTTGTAAATCCTCATCAGTGGATAAGAATCTTTTTTAGTCAATTTTATTCAATAGGAGATAATTGATCACTTCTCACTTTGATTTATCCTTCTTTTTTACAATGAGGATCGGACTTGCCCATGAACTCAATGACAGAATAAGGAGCCCATGCTCAACTAGCTTGTTGATTTCTTCGCTGACCACTGTCTCAGAAACTCTAGACCAGCATACTGGCCTCACCTTTATTGGTGGGTATTCCTTATGTAAATCTTGTGGATCATGATTTTCACGTATCTCAGTTCATAATCATCTTGGGCAAATATCTCCCAATATCTCTCAAATAACCAGAGCACATTTTCTTGTTTCTGCTTTGATAATTTAACCAACTACTTTTAATTGATAAAAACATTAACACCTTTGGAAGCTTCCACTGGTAATCCCATTTCAGACAATGTTCCAAAAGCATGGTTTGTACTGATTTCCGCCAACATAATTGTAGATATGTGATGAGTTTATTTTTTGCTATCTTCATCAGTTTCTCTCCCAGATAATCCAATAGCACACTTATTTCTCTATATCCTGTCATTATAATCCCTGGCGCTACCCATGTTTCAATTCTTGATTTCCTCCATGGGCTGATGACTTCACCAAATAACTGCTTCTAGATTTTAAACGTTAACCCTGTGTTAAATATTATTTGCGTTTCTCAGTAGTATATTATTCATTGTTTTCGTTCTCAAGGGTTTCCTATTATTTTCTAGGTTTCTTCTTCAGCATCTCCCTCCATTTTCGTCCAGTCAATTTTAAAAATTGGAATGATTCCTTCATTGTAAATCAGGCTTACAAAATTGCTTTTCTTTGTCAGCGGCAGTTCTCCTTCCTGATGATATACTAAGGGCATGGTTTGCCCCAAAATGTTCAGGGTATTCTCCTCAAAACCACACTTCACTCCATAATTCCTCAAAAATTACGTCCCTAATAATTAATATTGTAATTCTGATTTGATAACATTATGGAGGGAGCTGATCTCACTAGTAATCCAAACTGGAGTGTCAGCACATTGTAAAGCTCCACAGGATATGGTAATATCTGGTCTGGCCATTACAAATTCCTTCTGGTGTTCTAGATCTGGTGAAATCTTCATTCGTTTTCAACAATTTGGTCAAAACAATGTTGATGGGAGCCCACTGTCAATTATCGCCCACACTCTCACTCAGTTGATAGTTATATTTGCTTAGTTTACACTCATAGTACTGTAATAGGGTATTTGCTGAGGGAATAATGGCAACTTTAGCTGAATTGAGAGTGTGAATTAATTGTGTGATAGATCAGGTAAAGATTCCTTGCTCACGCTAAGGGGAGAGATACATTTGACTCATTTAATCTCATCTTGAGTAATTCCTCTGGGTTCTTGGTGGATCTAGTCTTATCCAATAGCTGATGAGCATACGGTCAACCCACTTCCTTCACAATTTTGGGGTCAATCCCCTTCACTTTGGCTCAGGTGATGGCGTTCACATCTATACTAGCAACCTGATATAATGGGTCAGTTGTTTTAACGTCAACAAATAGGTCAGAAATATCTATATCGTCTTTCAATATATTAAAAGAAACAGGTTTGTCTGCAGTGCCAGATTGTTCCTTATCTAGACCGCGGGCCCTTTTTCACAATTCTAAACTAATTTCGTTCTCCTTTTCCTGGACTAGGTAAATTGCTCCGTGGGTTTATTGCTCCGACATTATGCAGCTCAATGTCCAGGTCACCCACATTAGTGGCATTGGATCTGCATCATCTGCTCATTTTTGTACTTCAGGTTTTTTCCTGACATGACTCAATTTTGTTGCTCCTTATTCACCCCAGAGAATTTTGCATTATTTTTGCTTGATTCTAATTACTTTCAAGTCTTGGTTCAGTCCTCAAAGATCGCTCCTAGCATTTTTAGATGATCCACTATCTGAGATGTGGACATCTGAGTTACTAGTGCTGAAGCCACGGTTTGATGCAAATCACAATAGGGTCAAAGAACCGCTTTCATCACTATTTAAGAATCAAAATCATTTAGCACTTTTGCACCGTCCATGATCTGTGATTTCTGGTAGAAGCAGTCCATAAAAGCTGATATAGTCTCATCTTTTTAGAATTGAATACCTATGAATTCCTGCTTGCGATTAGACATTATTGTAGGGCTTCCAAATTCTTTCATAATGGCTTCATTGTCCTCATTGTAAGACCAATTGTCCCCGTTCAGATGGGGTAACACCAGATTCTGACAAATTGTGTTTAGGCAGTTCATGACGGTCACTTCCTTTTGTCAGTTACTGAATCTGAGCATCATCATCTTGGATAATTGTAATAGTGCAGGGGCATTATCCCAATATAATGTGGTTAATTCAGTGTGCTTTGAAATTTATATGTGGTTCCACTGGTAGGGGATTTTTACCCAATGACTCAATTAACCATATGATTAATTTCAGGGGTCTTTTCTGAAATTGCTCCAAATGACCCAGGCATACTTCTGAGTGTTGAAATCTTCCTAACCGGAGTTTCATGCATTTTGGAATCAGCTTTTACACCTCCATTTGAGCGCAATCACTTTGGTATTTCTCCAGTTCTCCTATGAAAATTAATAATTTCACTGTTTTTTGGTAATCCGGCATAAGCGTTCTCAATCTGCTTCTTGCTCAGTCTTCTGGAATAAAACTTCTTTGACTAGTTCACCCTCTTTGCATTTCAAAGAGCTTACCTTTCCAAAGAGGTCATTGTTGATTTCCCAACTTATTTATTCTCTTCCTCAGCATATGTCACCCATTCTTACAATGCATTGAAATTAGCATGTGACGCCAAATTGAGCGCGTTCTTTTGATGGTTACAAGTTTTATCAAAAGCTTTTAAAGATAATTCTTATAAAACATGGTTGATATGATCTTCTTATTTAATTTAGCTTAAAACTCCAATACCCCCTGTAGTGAGCACCAATTGATAAAAATGATAGCTTGGATCTCAACTTTCACCCATATAGTGAGCACCGTTTTTAAAACTGAGAGCTTGACACTCAACATCCTCTTCTGGAATGAGCACCAGATACTAAATGTTTGGGATCCATTTACTCTTTTTGGATAATAACTTGCTTCAGCTCCCTTGTTCGACTTCACAGGTTCATTGTATGCACGTTGTTTAAATTGTTGATAAGAAATTATATGGGGCAGTAATAGTATGAAGGCTATTACTCAAGTTGATCTTCTTTTAGCTAAGATTTTTTTTAGGTCCAACGCAAAACTGGTGCTTGTCTTAATCTTGAATGGTATTCTGGAATATCTGAGAGAATTTAAACCTCTTTGGTAGAATTTAACTCAATCTCAGGCTCAGAGGTTCTTCCCATCAGTTCTGTAGAACTTAACCTAGGATTAGGTTCAGTGGTTCTTCTCCTTCTCGTCATGCAGATTCTAAAGAGATAGCTAATAGTATAGAATAAGGATCTTCTTGTCTGTTAACTCTATTCACAAGAGCAAAGAGTCTAAAATATAAAAAACATTTATTGGAAATATTTATCTCAATGTATCTGCTTTTTTATGAGGAACTTAAGGTAATTTATAAAGAAATTAACGCCCAACTCTTCTGTTGGCGCCCCAAGTGGAAATAGCGGCCGTTGCCAATTAATTAACCCTTTAGGGTCGCATGAAAGAAATTTTTCTTTTTTATCAGTTTCAAGCGGATAATCCCACTGACTCTCAATACGGCTCTTCTGGGTTGAAATAAGAATGTGTCATAATGTCTTCGCTCAACCCTCATTTAATCACCATTAATAAGTAACAATATGCTTAGGTGATTGGACTCTTACCCATAAATAGCAGTTGCAATCCCTAAAAGATTAACTCAGAAGGTTGCTTTATCACAGACGGCATAACTCGCCCAGCAACTCATAAAACCTTTAAATTAATTTATACCTAAACCTGATTGATTCCTATAAGTTAATTAAGTTATTTATAGTAAAATCAACAACCTAATCACTTGTTTACTATTGGGGATAACCCCAATGAGGATTAAGCACTTTAACATTAATCTGATGGATAAACCCAGTGAATTGCCTAAGATTTTCTCAGGATAATACCCCAAGAAATAGTTATTGCATTTAAATTTACAACTCCAACATCCACTAGCGGGATGAATCTCATAGTGGACAAGAGGATGTATCACAATCTATTGAGCTGGGTATTGGGGCATATAATATTCTACCATCATTGCTCCCCCCAATTGAGTTTAACCTCACCCCAAACTTAAAAAATCAATCGTTCTATTATTCCTAATTATTTTAAATCCTATTTAGAAAAATTCAAATCTGTGTTCAGAGGAATCTGCAAGAAAAATTCGCAGATCAAAATCAAATCCCAAAAAAAGGAGTGGAAACATTTTTCTCAATCTGGGGGAAAGCCCCAAGTTCCTGATTTATCATCATACAACAACAAAAAGTTATAAAAATGAAAACAGGATGCTGGCGCCTGCAAAGACTGTCAAAGATTGCCATATCAGACTGAAGAAACCCCCATTTGCTTCTTAGAGAACAGACTAAGCCTGATCTTGTGCAAAGTTTTTGGCGTTCCTGAGAACATGCGTTCATCCAGTTTCACATTGTTCTCCAGCCCCTTCATCACTTCCCTAAAAGCACATTAACACAGAAATCTGCTATCAGGAGAGTGCTGGCTTATTTTGTTATATCTTCCATAAAGAATATATTTCTGCTACAGAAAAACAAGTGTATTTATAAACTTGAAAATATTCTGTCCTCTCCAAAGAAACTTTTACAACCTACGGAGGTCCCTCATTTATATGTTCTCTGTAATGACACTGGCCATCCCTCTGAAAATTTTCTGCATTATCTTCCCTTCAGCAGAGAAAATCATAGAAACCACCAGTAAATGTTGCGACAACTATTTGTTTAAGAAACTTATAATTGAATAATAATACAAAAATTGAACTTTCACTTATTCAATTTGGTCTGCCATATCAAGATGAAATTAATAAAGTAATATGGCGTATTGGAGTACCAAAAATACAAATGGGATGAAGATGATGGCAAATCTGCTTCTCTTTGCTACCAAGTATGAGCCCATGCCTATATCAGCTTGATATTAACCCATACAACAAATGGTCTAACCAGCCGCCCCATCCAACCCAACCAGCCTCCCATCAGAGCGATAATCATAGTCAAGACTACTGCCTGTACCCAGATTATTAGTTGAAACAGGGTTATTATTTATCAACCAGTATTTCACACGCCTATTACCCTATAGATCCTACTCAAGATTAATCATAACAGAGATTTTGTGTAGACTATGAATGTTATTGTGGGTGTTAGAGTACCCCTGATGAAAGTTAAGTATTTCCTTGGAACATTGGTTGTCTGAAAGCTTCACATAAGCTTTGGGCAACACTATTCATGTTTCTATATGAGATGCAATTTGTCAGGGTAAATTCAAAGATCATCAGTAAGTAATTTTTTGCAGTATGGATGAATTAATATATTTCATAAATGACTACCTGATTGTAAAGATTTGGTAAGGTAAATGATTCATATATAAAAATAACATGTTAGTAGCAAAAGCAAAAACCCATGATTAGTCCTTACTCAATCAGTATTAATAATCCTCTGACCAAAAGCAGAAATCTGCAGCAGAATTCAGGTGATCCACTTGTATTCTGGGATAGTTACAAGGATGATCTTTAAACATTAAATGTAATTTCTTCTGGACAATACATACGTCAGCTTTCTTCAATTAACGCTTGATATAATACTTTAAAAGATTTACTTTCATTTAATTTCTGCTCATCCTTTTAACCTAGTAGGACTCTCAGCTGTGATATGCTACGCCCCTTAAGTGAGCACCAGAATTTGAGTCTCACATTTGCTTTAATAGTTGTGATTTTTCTATGGAGGCCACACATGACAACTTAGAATTTATCTTGAAAAATATCATCTCATGGGCTAAAGTATTTGCCAAGTTACTATCTCATCGATTTTGCAGAATGTTTGTGTATAATTCAAGAAAATTAGGTTCTCTAATAAGAAAATTATAATTGTTGACGATGATATAATAAAAAACACTCTAAATGAGAACCTATTGAGAAATAAGTTTTTTATCTAGATTCATATTTAACTTTTTATAGTATAAAAAAATATTTGATGTAATCTGTAAGTAGTAGTGAAAATTATTTTATAGATTAAGTAATGACTAAAATTTATTGCTTTAAGGGGATACAGCCTTGGGATATAGTAGTAACAAGGGTCTGCTGATAATCAGGTACCTGATACTTCAAGGGATATTTGTAGATCATTAGTAGTCATATGAACTTCAAACTGTTACTCAAGTGCCATCATATGCTCCATATCTCAAAATGGTCCTATATGATAACTAGCACTAAGAGTTTTGTTATTGCAAGTTCTTGTATAATGAGACACAATTCTATCCATGTAAATTTTGCAAAGTAATATACTATCTATCTCCTTATGATTGCTTTAACTAAAGTTTTTTAAAGCAAACAGCTGAAAATATTACAAAAGATATTAGTATTTTCCTTTGTTATACACTAATTCAGTATTAATTATTATAATTGCAAAATTTGAGATCTGATTAAAATAATATATAAACAATTATCTTATAAGAGACAAAGATTTTGTGTGTACAACTACAATAAAATTATATAAGTTCATACTGCTTGAGAGTATAAACTTGAAAAATTTTCTATTTTATAGATATCATATTTTATTAGAAAACTTAAATTTTATAGTTGCGCTGGCACAAATTTTACTATTAGTACAACAATGAGATAAAAATGAGATATTTATATGGTATACTAAACTTTGGTTTAAACTAGACAAACTACAAAATTAGTCTAGTTAACTTTAAACATAGATATATTAATAATTTTCTAAGTAAGAAGGTCATTGATTTTAGATTTTACATGTTTATAGCTTATGGGATGGTCATAAAAAATAAACCAAGAAAGAAAAAGATATTTCCAAATGCTAACATAAAGCAAATTTAGTTTAAAATTTTTTTTACATTATTAGATCTTATTAGTCATAATTATGTCAACTATTTTAAAGAATTATATAATTAAAGTCTGATAAAAAAAATATTATTTTTGGCTTAAAATATAGTTTTAAGTAATTGCTAATTCAGAATATATAAATTCTATAGATATCATAAACATCTCACTTGTATCCAAAGTACTGTCCATTTCTGAGGCTCACTTATCATACAAAAGCCTAAAGAATTAATCACAAGCTAATCTAATTCTGACCTCTGTACTATTACAGATCTATTTCTGCTCCTAAATAGGATATTGCCTTCTTTAGTGGTTCAATCAGGACTAAAGCCATTTAACATGAATATTATGCTGTAATAAAATAAAGAAAGATATGAAGATATAAGTATTAGATTAGTAATAAGTTATTAAAATAGTCTTTAATATGGCATTATGAAATACAAGGCTTCTTGCTTTTAATTTTGATATTTCTATGTAAACTTGAGTTATCTGTGTTGATAGAAATTCTAAATTATAGTTTGTTAGAATAAAAGATAAGAAAACCTTAGAAATACATATATACACCATTATATAAAAATAAGTTTTGAATAAGTATAGCATCTGTTGCAAATATTAATCAAGGGAAGTAAAACTAAATAATAATTATTTATTGTCTCTAAGTTGATTAAGGGCTGTTTATCTTTTAAAATTAAGGAACTAGTCAATATATGCCAAAGTTTACATGGCTTGGGGTATATAGTCTAATATAAACCAGAAAATGCCACTAGTAGATTTTAAAAATCAGAATGAAAGTGGTATTAGCTTTCATTGCTTTCTAATATATAGCTCCTCCATTTAAGTTGGTATTCAACGTTTTGAGCTTTTGATTATATTTTTATTGGTGTTTATATTTTTGTTTTACATACATTAAGATATAAGGTCTAGTAACTACAGCAAGAGAAATTGCTGCTTATTATCATCTTGCATGCATTGATGCAGTTGCTCACCCACAACACACTCTTTATCACATGGAACACAATTCTCTGGTGAGTGGATACAGACCTTCTTGGGCTTGAACATGAATCAAAACAATCATTTGCTCAATGGACCTCAACCAGGACCATCAATATCACTCAAGTAATTCATGCTGGTGCTACCTAAAGCACTCATGGTGGAGCAGTTAATTTAATTTTTCTGAGCCAGTTCACTTCATGGAAAGCATGCCATTTACTGTACCCAGGTGTGCGTTTCCAGTAGCTCAATTGCTGCTACCCCAAAGATGTTTAAATGATGGTTCGCCAATGTTGTTCTAATTTGTCCCAATCTGATGATAGTGCCCCAACAATATTGAATTTTTAAAGATAGCATCAAACTCCCGCCCAACCATTCTCAATAACTGGTCTTACAGCATCCAAAGCTGAGTTGTTGGATGGTGTTCATAGTTCTTTTGAAAGAAGAGCTCAGGCACAGATGGGCTTTTTCACAAATTCTACTTAGCCCGCTTAAGATGATTACTTCCATGCTGTTGTTTACCAAGAATAATGATTATGGTAATCTACTTTCTTCCCAGTGGTTAGATTCGTTTTATCAATTTATTCAAAATGGGATCCCTTGGCCTAGGAAATTGTTGCCTGTTCTTACTATTTCTGGACATCAAACTTATTACAAAATCTTTGTGAATAATTGGATGAGGTTCCCAGGGCTCATATATCAAGTACTTGGGCTTGTACCAGACGCTGTATATGAGAAGGTATCAACACAGTCATTAATATGTCTCAATGTAAACAGATGACGATCTAGTTTTCTAGGACCAAAAAAGGAATATAACTGCATCCACTGGTCATACCTCCAGGCCGCCCTTAAAAAATCTCATCTACCATATTGTTTTATCCAATAAGTAATGTTGTTAAAACACCTATAAATATGGCTGTATGTGGCTTTAAGTTTGTGATCGCCACTATTATACACAGGGGGATTAAAAGCAGTGTGACCCATTCAGTCCTTTTGTATAATTTTTTACATGATCCAGTAATACAATGCATAGAACAAAGTCTCAAAGGCATTTCATTTCCCTGTTATGCACCCCTCCATGTCTATGCACTTGTGGATGAATCTTAGTGAGCATTCTCAGCCCTGCTTATGCACATTCTTTAGATTGCATCACTGGGGTAATGAATTTAGTAACGCTCTAGTCAACTGCCAGTATATTGAAGTAATTTTCATTATCTATTTTCATCATTAGTGGTATACCTCCCAGCCACCTGCTCTAATTCCAATATTTTCCCCAAATTGCCTGATATAGCACCCTACCTTGCCACATCAACCCCTTTACCCCTTCAAAGCTACCTCATATTACCATACAGTTTGCCATTTAGGAATTTGGTTGGAAAATAGGTAAATGCTTCAATTGTGATATAAAGAAGTCTTCTTTAGTATAACAGAGTTTCTCTAAGTTTCATAGGTGGACCACTATTTTTTGGTAAATAGCATATAAAAAACTCTTATGTTATCTAAGATATGGTATGGTTAGCATGCGGTAATCTTTTCCTTCTCTTTGTCAATTCTTTGTGGGCTATCTGCAGGCTCAGATTTGTGGGGCCACAGCGCGCCTGTTTTTATTAATTATCTGTTTTGTCCTCACGCCTCTGGGGTTATTGGTCTTATTGAATGTGAACAGAATATTACTTAACTTCTGTGAAAGTGGATAGTTCAGGTCACTTACCCTGAACCACTCACTTACATTGTTTATATGCCACCTTTGTGAATTGTACTTGCGCACATGGACTCTCAAATCATTTAGCTCTTACAACCCTCTTGTAGACCTTATGGAACACCCCAATGCAACTGGTTTCCAACACACTCCCACCCATTTTAGAATTATTCTGCATATCGTCAAACACTCTGTCTGGGTTTTAATAACAATACTGAAAACAGTTAGTGCCAGGAGCAGATCCAGTATCCCCAAACATATAAAGAAACCAGGTAACCCCAAGTACCTTCAACCCTCATATCCATTACCATTGGACATTATACATCTATTTAATGTTTTTGAATATCTCATACTCTGCACTGTTAGAAAGAAAATATGGGCATATGCCCACCACCCCTATTACATTTAAGTCTTGAGAACATATATGGAAGTGCTTCACTAGGATATACAGTACTGAGGACTGCTGAGTTACCACTGTTTATCATTGTCCTGAAAGTGGGTGTTATGATACTTTAGTTCATCATATTGAAGAATCCCCATATCCCAGATAATTTGGGCTCAAGATTTCCAGATACTTCAGCTTCCTGATTCCACCTCATATCACCCTATTCATGGCTTGTTTGCTATGCATTTGGTTTCTAAAGTTCCTAGATTCCTCCAAACTTTGATTACAGCCATCATATTTTTGGTCAATTAATACTTTAGCCTTAAAGGCTATCATAACCACTTCTCCTATCAAGGGTAAAACACTTTCTCAACTCTACTGCCACCATATCCAGAATTTCCAGTGGTCGTTTTTGTGTATATTTCTCCAAAGTCGGCTGCTACCTGCTAATTATAAACATCTATCTGGTTCTTGTATCTGTTTTATTTTTATTCTTCCTGTGAAATCTGGATGCCTGCATGCATCCCTTTAAATCTAACATCTTGTACTTAGTTTGCATCTTATGACAACAGGATTAGGTCTTTTAGGCTACTTTCTTGGGGTGTTTAGGTTTTCCTTTGTTTTAATTTATCTTCTTGTTGCTAGAGCTGGTCCCTTGGTCCTCCAAACTAAAACAAACCAAATAATTGTCTACTAGATATATTACTAGTAAAAGGTTCTGTTTAGGCTTGTATCTTGTAACATACACCATTTAATTCATTTGGATATCTCTATCACTTTTTTTAACTTTCAATCCACGGAATACTGATTTGGAATTGCCCTTAGGTCAACTTATCTCTCTTTGAACTGTTACCAAAATTTGTAGAGTTCAAAATAGAGATTATAAAAAAAATGATAAGAGAACTTTAATATACATATAATCTTAATAATAAGGGGTGCTGATCTTTCACTCATTAGCAACACTTAATTGCTAATAATCATATAGATTTTACTTCACTAAATCTAATAAATGTACCATAGGGACAGATTAATTATGTTTATTAAGAATAACAGGCAGTATGCCTCCATAGCTAAAGTAAGCCTTTCTGATGGCCATGTTAATCACCTTGGTAACAAGCGTATGTTCCAGGGATCCCTGGCTCTTACAGGGCACTTTTCTTATAATGCCAGAGGTCTAATCCCAACTGACATGTTCCTCTAGTTTTACCAAAATTTATATATTATACCACCAGATTTCCCGCTTAATGCCAATTTCATCGGTGCACCATGTCATTGGGGTTTATTGCAGGGTAATTGACCCCATTTTTGTTGATAATGTATTAGGGCATCAGGATAAGTTAGTCCCTGCTGCTACTTTCCTCAAAAGAATATTTGATTGCAGTTAGTTCAGTTTTGGATTTTCCACTGAAGAGGCAGCTGACAAAGCTTCAAAGGTAAAAGTTGAAGTTAAAATCGTGTAGTGACACACATTATATGTGTGGAACACACTCACTGAAATAAAGATTTTATTCTTTTTATTAGAGTTGATAACCTTCCCAGCACCCTCCCTCACAACTTTATTGAATAAAACCTGAAAGAGGGCTTAAAACGTCTGGGGCTATCAAGCAGTTTGAGTTACAAAGCTTCTATCTAATGCCAAATCTCAGCAGTGACAAAGTTATCACAGTTATTGAACCCTATGAACGGATCCAGGATGACTTGTCTTAAAATTCCCTGGGTTGCTTTTTAGACACCCTGATTATACAAACTCTTAACCATTTTCTGTCCTCCATGAAAAAGCAGCCCCCATTTGCACTGAGTGAAAAAACCTGGGCCACAAGGCACATGATTGGCTCTTTCCAAGGAAGCAACAGGGAGATCCTGAAGAGAAAGGTTTAATGGATGGCCAACGTTCTGATTTTTCACTAACTGATGCTGAACACCCTTTTGTGTGAGGTGAGTTAAGTGAATATATAGTTGTGGCCCCTATGTCCACTAAACAGCGGAAAGTACAACAAAAAGCGCTGAAAAGAGCTGTCAAGAAGGCAGCACAATAATCAAACCTCCCCTAATACACTCTCAAGTTATGATGACACTTGCAGATTGCCCTCCTCCAAGAACCCAGCACTGCCAGTGAGTGCCTAGGCAACGGATTGCCCTGAGCAATACTCAGCAGCATTCAATCTGGATCCATCTGCCACACTGCACAATATTTTAAATGACAAAAATGAAGATGAGTATTCTTAAGGTAAACCTTCCAACAATCAGATTGTTTAAAAGGTTATACTGAATTTGGCTCAAAACCTCCTCTTCAATCCAAAGTCCTGAATTCACACTCACATCAAGGATAAAATTCAAGTGATCATCATCCCACCCAAAGCCAAGATGGTCGTATGGGCGCGGCTGGTTCTAATGATCCAGGCCACCGTTAAGAGCGTCCTGGACACCAAAAAAAAGATAGTGACGCTCAACATTGCAGTATCCAGGGCTTCTGTGTCTTTGGCCTTGTCAGGATTTGAGATAAAAATTGTCTCAAATTTCCATCTTCTGAATCTGGCCATACTGAGTCAATCATCGATTCCAGCCAAGATAAAACTTTTTCTGGATTGACCTTACCTAGTACTGAGTCACATGGAGCGGGCTTTCCACCTTCTCAGTCAGGTGAACAACAATATCCATTGAGGACGCCCTTGAGGAGGCCTTTCTGGAAGGTAACTAAAGATCCTGATTGGATGAGGACCCAAAGATCCCAAAGGCATTGAGTTCCCATGCACCCTATAAATATTGAAGCATTTTGAATTAATAAATCATTTGGTAAACTAACCTTAATTTTTCCGTTTCCTCTTCATTGCTCACTTCCAATTTTCCAGCTTTGAGCCACCTCAAACCTCAGCGCCAGTCAAGAGAACTGTAGCGCTGACAAGTGGTGCTCACTACAGGGGGCTCCAAGCTGACCCAGTGAAAACGTCAATCACAAGATGGAAACCAATAGCAACCCTGAAGACCAAGCAACTGGTCAATTGAGGAGCGTTTCTCGATGGGTTAGTTCTTCCCAATTTGCAACACCGCCCTCACAGCCAGAAAGGCTCGAATTCCGCGCCGCTTTCCAATTTTTGCTGCCCTCCTTAGATGGGGGCCAATACCAACTTCAGCTTGAACATTCTCACAATGTCATTGAACAACTAATCCTCAGCATCTATGCTGAGGGTGTCTGCTCCAGCTGCTCCCGCGCTTCCGCTGTGCCATCCATGATGTGAGACTTATACTCCTCAGCTGCATTACCTGCTGGGGAGCTTACCTTGGGACCTGATCGCTACCTTCATAATTTCGTTCATCCTGCAATTCATCACCTCCTCCAGCTCATAGGATTACACCATCAGGAGGTCTCCCGGCACCTAGGGCTCACCCAAAATTTACATTCATATATGGTTGACTTCTATGATGCGGCCTCCTCCTTTGTGCATGACAATTGTGAAGCTATCCTCAATAACCGTTGGCTAATTAATGAAATCCGCGACCAACTAGTGGTAATAGATAGCGGCATTTCTGGCTACCTCGAGGAGCAGTTTCGCCAAAATGCCCAGCATTTTGAAGTGACGTGGACCCAATGATTGCAACAAGTGGAAGAATTGCTACGATCCCTACAGCAGCGCTACTGGGAGCTGGCCTCTCATGACCACTCCCCCGCGGCTGCTGGACCAGAAGGGCCTAGGGGGCCAGAAGGTCCCGAGGGGCGCCAGGGACCAGCAGGACCTGAAGGGCCTCGTGGGCCCCAAGGGCCTTCTGGCCCCCCCACCTCAGGCGAACCCAAAGACCCCTGGCGAAAGGATGTAATAACTGCTCTGGCCGCCCTGAGGGACCAGATCCAACAGGTGGCCTTGGGATGCAAGCTTCAAATGGACGGTGTTCCCCTCGACCCCAGGGTCTCCATTGAAGCACTATCAGATGAGATGGATAACCTCAGCGCTTTCATGAGGCTCACCGATGCTCGCATCTCCCAGCTAGAAATGACGTGTCATGGGTTCAAAACCCAGTTGGCCACCATCAAAAACCAGCTCCAACTACAAAACGCTGAAATTCAGTCCTTAAAGGAGCAGGTTGCTAGCAAGGCGTCCGCTTCCACCCTCAGTCAAAACTGGGAATATATCCAAGAAGACTTAGAAGGGTTGCGGAGGCGGCTAGACCAAAGGGCTCCACGAGAGTATGCAGAAACGGAGATCTTGGAGCTGACACCTATCCCAGGCGTTAACACCCTCTCTACTCCTATTGTCGCTAACTTTAAACCTAGCTTCAAGGAGAAGTTCACCCCCTGGGTGGGAGAGCATTGCCTCCTTCTTGTATGCTTATGAGAGTTCCATGGAGGAGGCCACCAACTGACAAAAGGTGAAGCACATCCACTCATGCCTAGACAGTACCGCCCGGGAAATTATGACTCCCCATCTGAAGGAGTGTAACACCTGGGAACAAGTACACACCGCCCTGATCCAAGAGTTCGGCAGTAACCAAGCCTTGGCCAACCAGAAGCAAGCGTTCATGGTTATTCAACTTAACAAAGGAGAAAGCCCTATGGAGTTTGCCAACTGGTTCTACGCTCAGGCTCAACCTTTGGTTATGACAAGCCATATCACACTGGATGACGCCATTACCACCATCATCTCCACCTTGGGGTCCTATCCTGAGGTCCAGATGCACATGATTGGGCAGAAGAATGGGTTCACTTGTATCAGAGAGATCAAGGAGGCCCTCAACGAGATCCCTGCCACGATCCTAAACTCTAAAGCTGTGCCCGCAGGTCCCTCTAACCGCCCTAGGGTCCATGTAGTTGAGAATCAGAAAAACCCATATCCTCAATGCACCTATTGCAATGGCTTTAGACACAGCGCCAAAACTTGCTGAAACGTCTAGCTGAAGAGGCGGGAAAAGGGCAGTCAGCATGAAGGATGAGGCGCTCCATGCTGACACCCCTGTCCAGCCTCAAATATCCCCTGCACACCAACCAGAAGCCTGTTAACTCTGAAGAAGTAATTGCAGTATCTAATGACAATAAAGACATTGATACTGCTTACTCTTCTTCTGATGATTCTCCTATGTTCCTTACGTTGCCGCCTCAGTTTGGAAGTTTGGTCACCCAAGTCGCCGTCCGGGTCCACAAGATTCCAGTTTATGCCATAATTGACAGTGGCTCCCCCATGAACGTTATCTCTTCCAAGCTGATGAAACGCATCAAGGTTGCCCCTGACATGCCACACTACATGGAGTATGGCACAGCTGGCCCCCAGTGCACCCGATCCATAGGGGCCTATTCTTCCCTCCCAATTCAGTTCAGAAAGCTCACTTTGGATACAACCGCCATTGCTTTAGACAACACCAGCTACGATCTACTCCTTGGAACCCAGTTTCTTTGAGACTATTCAGCTGTTATCCACTATGGCGGTGGTTTCCTCTCCCTTCTAGGACACCGAGTCCCTCTGGTTTTTGAATCTGCCCATGACTCTAGGGTGGATGTCAAGGCCCGAGCCTGCCTACTGGAGACTGAAGGATGAATCAATCAGCTTGAGTACCACATCTGGGGCTCTCGAGTCCAGCTACCCCCTCCTGCTGTGGATGGATCTGAGGGGATGCCGATTTACTTGCCCCAGACCACTACCGTGCCCCCAAAATCCCAGGTTGTTGTTGACACCCAAGTCCACGTTAACATTCCCTCAGGGTATTTACTGGAGGTCCAAGGTCTGGATAACCCATCTCCCAAGGAAGTGCTGACCTGCCCCAGAATCCTTGATCCAGCGTACGCTGGGTCAATATCAGTGTTACTAGCCAACCTGACTGACAAACCAAAAGTTATAGGACCTAGCCAGCCTGCTGCTTACGTTCGCCTGTTACCAATGGGGGCTGTTGCTGATGTCCAAAGCTTTGGGGAATTGAGGGACCTTGGCTTGGAGTCACCATCATCAGTTAACTTGGTCGATGCTAACATAGGAAAGGACCTCTCTGACAATCAGCGACTTAAGGTTCAGGAGCTCCTGGAGGAATACTCGGATCTCTTCTCCACTTTGACCTATGACTTTGGAAGGATGAACGGAGTCCTCCACCATGTAGAAACTGGGGATGCCCCCCATTTCAGTCCTGGCCTTACCACAAGAGCAAGGTTGAAGAGGCCCAGGTCAAAGTAGAACTCAAACAGCTGCTCGATGCGGGGCTCTTGGTTCCCTCATGTAGCCCTTGGTCCTCCCTGCTGTTGCTGGTCTGAAAGAAGGATGGCAAGCACTGGGTGGTGATGGACTATTGACGACTCAACTCCATCACCAAGAAGGACAGCTATCCTCTGCCCCATATCGATGACTCGCTCCGACTGCTTGCAGGTTCCCAGTACTTCTCCGCCATGGACCTCGCCAGTGGGTACTGGCAGGTTGAGCTCGCTCCTGAAGACTGAGCCAAGTGTGCTCTAATCGCCCACGAAGGGCTGTTTGAGCCTACCAGGATGCCCCAAGGCCTTTGCAACGCCCCAGCCACGTTCCAGCGTGCCATGGATGGGATCCTTGGGGACCTGAAGCTCTCCTGTGTCCTGGTCTACCTAGATGACATCACCGTTTTTTTGCGAACTTTTAATGGACATGTCGACCACCTTAGAGAAGTCTTTGAATGTCTCTGGAAGGCCTCCATCAAGCTGAAGCTCTCAAGTGCTCCTTCTTCCAGCCTGAGCTAGAGTTTCTAGGCCATAAGGTCTCCAAGCGTGGCATTCAACCTATCCCCAACAAGGTTGATGCTATAGAGAAGATGTCGCGCCCCCAGAGCCTATGAGATATTCAAGTCTTCCTAGGTATGGTGGGCTATTACCGTCAGTTCATCCCTCGGTTTGCTGACCTGGCTGAGCCGTTGTTCTACCTCCTACAAAAAAATGTCCCATTCGACTGGCAACCTGAACAGGAACAGGCCTTCAACACCCTACGTATGGCTTTATGTACTAAACCTGTTCTAGTTCATCCCCATTTTGACAAGCCCTTCTTGCTGTTCACAGATGCTAGTGACGTCGCTGTGGGGGCTATCCTGGCTCAGCATGATGAGAACCAGGTTGACCATCCCATAGCTTATTTTAGCAAAACCCTAAGCAAGGCTGAACAAAACTACAGCGTTACTGAGAGGGAATGCCTAGCCGTACTTTTAGCCATCAAGCATTTTTGGCCCTACCTCTATGGCACCCATTTTACTATCATTACTGACCATTCTTCCCTTCGATGGCTGCAGCAAATGAAAGACCCTGATGGACAGCTGGCCAGGTGGGCCCTATGACTACAAAGCTATGACTTCACCATTGTCCATCGCGCCAGTGCTATTCACCAGAATGCTGACAGACTCTCCCAGATGCCAGTATTAGCAGTCCTGACCCCAGAGGAGGATTGGCTCTATGACTTAATAGGGCAGCCTGAACGTTGGGAGCTGGAATCCCCCAGGTCCAAGCTGAACTCCGCCGGATGACTCAAGACACTCAGATCAAGGATGGGTTACTCTACAAGAGAGTCAACAAGAAGTGGCTTCCCTACATCTGACCCTCCTCTCATACTGATATCATCCTGGAAGGCCACTCTACTGTGGGGCATGGTGCGGTCAAGAAGACCTATGAGTGGCTGAAGTTGCACTGCTACTGGGACCAAATGGTTGAAACTATCCAAGAGGTTTTGGAAGCCTGCATGACCTGCTGATCCCAAGACTGGGCCAACCCTCGCTATCAGCACTCCATCGTCGCGCCCACCAAGCCCTTCAATGTCATCAGTATTGACGTGGTGGGTCCCCTCCCCACTGGTCTGCATGGTCACAAGTATATTATTCTTGCCATAGACCATCTGACTAAGTGGGTCGAGGCAATCTCAGTTCCTGTGGCCACAGCCAAGGCTACCGCCTTGTTCCTTGTTCGCTCCATTTTCACCCAGCATGGGTGCCCTCAGACCTTGCTCTCAGACAATGGTTTGAACTTCACCTCCCAGGTAGTACAGGAGCTAACTTCACTATTTGGAACCACCCAGAGTTTCGCTGCTCCCTACCACCCTTCTACTAATGGGGCGGTGGAAAGGGCTAATGGAACTCTCATCTCCATCCTGCGGAAGTTGGCTGCCTCAGATCCTGGCCGCTGGAACCACTATTTGCCCAGCGCCCTGCTTGCATACCGAGTAAGCTACCACCGTGTTATCAAAATGTCCCCATTTGAAGCCCTGTATGGGCGGGCCCCACGACTACCCAGTAGCGTCCAGCCCCTGTTCAAAGCCTCCACTCCCAAGAATGCCAATTTAAATATGAGGGCCCTTGCTGATGAAATTGTCCAGCTCCAAGCCCAAGCCACTCAAGGCATTGTTATCACCACTGGAAGAGAGACATCCTGATCAAATCTCAGATGACCCTCCTTACCAGAATTTCAACTAGGTGACCTCATTCTCTTTTATCATCATTGACTGGGAGGCTGACAGAACAAGCTTGATGTACTGTGGTCTGGGCCCTACAAAGTGATACACAAGGTGAAGTCTGAATACTCCATTGCCAATACCAAGCAAGGGACTGTTGTAAACTGAGTGCATGGTCAGTTCCTCCAGCCATACTTCCCCCTCTGACAGGATCTTGAAGGGGGCCTTGTTGGGATTCAAGATAAAAATTGTCTCAAATTTCCATCTTCCGAATCCAGCCATACTGAGTCAATCATCAATTCCAGCCAAGATAAAACTTTTTCTGGATTGACCTTACCTAGTACTGAGTCACATGGAGCGGGCTTTCCACCTTCTTAGTCAGGTGAACAACAATATCCATTGAGGACACCCTCGAGGAGGCCTTTCTGGAAGGTAACTAAAGATCCTGATTGGATGAGGATTCAAAGATCCCAAAGGCATCGAGTTCCCACGCACCCTATAAATATTGAAGCATTTTGAATTAATAAATCATTTGGTAAACTAACCTTAATTTTTCCATTTCCTCTTCATTTCTCACTCCCAATTTTCCAGCTTTGAGCCACCTCGAACCTCAGCGCCAGTTAAGAGAACTGTAGCACTGACAGTGATTTTAACTGTTAGTCTAATGCTGCAACCAACTGTTGGCTATTCCCCTCTCAGTACCCACCCATCCATATTTCTATGATTTTCATTGACTACATTCTTCCCTCCTTACACTTTAAGCTAAGAGTATCCAGGTTTGACACTACTGTGGTGCGATTTTCAGACCACCAAGTATTTACAATCACCCTGACCTCACCTAATTAACCAATTAATCAACCACATTAGAATAAAGTAAGTATTAATAAAATATCCAGCAAGGAGTTCTCCTAATGGATGAGTCAACAAGCATCTTTACCCCATATGGTGTGCCACTTCGTAAAGATCCCCTAGTTACACAGGGTCTTATTAATTAACACATCACTGCTGTTGCAAAGTGGATATCCACGCGGCGGCATCACGCATCTATAGCTGCAGCTAACCGCCTCCAATGCTCTCTTGCCCATCTGGAAAGAAACACCTCACGCAGGGTTAATCCCACCTTGGACTCGCTGTTGGCTGCTACAACTATTCATTTGCAAGAGTTAGATATTGCAAACCAAGACCGTTTAAGTATCTTGTCTGGCGCCTCTCAGATCATTGGAAGGAGAAATCAACAAGGTACTATATGCGCTGCATTAGTGTTTAGAAATAGGGTACTTCTTGCACCTAGGTTCAAACCAGCACAGGCGCAATTGTTTCCTCCCCAATGAAGTATCTAAAAAGTTCAACAATCTTACACCACCCTGTATCAAGTTGATGACTGTAACCCAGAAGACATTCAACGTTTTTATCCAAAATCAAAAACCACTCCCCTCTGAACTCAACTAGTCTTGTTAGTGTTGACTTAATGAAAACTATGGGATGCTGTACGCATGGCACCTTACCGCAAGAGCCCTAGCCCAGATGTTTTTCTTATGAGCTCTATTAGACACACTTCAATTTGATCGCGCCTTTACTCAAAGCCTTTATCAATAAACTCCTTCTAGAAACTCGCCTACTACCTGGTGGGTCATAAGCCTTTGTGATCAAAGTATTTAAAAAATAGGGATCCTTATTATTTGGGTAACTGGCGCCCAATCTCAATTACCAATGCAGATGCTAAAAATGACTAAGATAATTTCTAAGCGTCTAGGTAATATTTCTCAAACAGCTATTTCATGCAATCAGTATGGGTTTGTTTCCAATATCAGTATATGGGACAACACCCATACTGTTGCCAATAGAAGTCAGTTCATGTCAGATGGTGCCCTGATCTTCTTAGAACAACAAAAGAAGTATGATCATGTGCTTTAAAAATATCCTAGTTCATATATTAAAACTTTCCGCCTTCCTCCTTGTTTATTAACTAAGTGATGTTTTCAATTGAGTCAGCTGCCATGGGTATCCAGGGCCGTGGTTGATTACTGACCTCATCATCCCACAACGCGGTTTAAAATAGGATGACCCTCTTAGCCCTTTGTTGCATAACTTTGGACTGGATCCAGTCCTGTGCATCATAGATCAGACCCTGAAGGCTTTACCTCTCCAGGTCAGAAACCTCTTAAAGTATTGGCATTTGCAGATGATTGTGTGGTGGGTGTTTCCAATCTATCAGGCGCTCACTCCCTAGAGCAGATCATCAGTCAATATGAAAAAGTAAGCAGCGCCAAGATTAATTACCACAAGACTGAGGTCATACTTTTTGGTGAGCACCACCTTCAGTGGCCTAATGCAAATTCTCTCCACGCTTCAGCTAGAAGAACAATTGTCCCATTCCAAGAAAACCCCTCCAATCAACAAGTTCGCCACTTATAAGTATGGATGGACTCTGGAGGATATGTATCTACAGTGATAGAGAGTAAAAACCTCTTGAGTATCTCAAGCTGTGCAGCTAGTCTCCATGGACATGCAACAGGGCTTGTGGGGAAAGTAGTATTAGCAAATGCCCTGATTTTATTAAAGATATGGTACACTGCTCATTCCAAACCAATTTCTACTGCCTTTTTAACTCACTTTGAGATGTATTGCAATCATGGTTTTGGGATGGCCAACGGGCACCTATCAAGATTTAAAAGCTATTTGGTCCATGTTCCTCAGGTAACATGGGCCTCATTGACTACCATCAAAAATCCCAAATTTTATAAATAATGAATTGTTCAAGTACCATTGCCTTATCCCAAATGGTCTCCATCGAGAAGCAGCAGCAAGATGCAACTTTGCTTGATCCTTAGGGCTGGCAAAACCTACTGCACCCAATACTTTGATACATTATTTGGCCTCTCATCCTTATGCAGTAGGCCCCATCACACCAAACCAGACTTTAAATGTATTCTCCGGGTTATTAAGCACTCTATATGGAGCTTCTAGCGCAGTGACCTGATATCACTATGCAAGGGGATAACTCATATTACCTCTTACTTTTCAATAATGTGCCTGTTAGTCCATCATCCTTTTGCCCAGAGAATAAGTTCACTCTATCAATTATTGATTTGTTAGACTCATTTAATATCCCTTACTCCACACAAGAGCATAATATGTGGGAGTATACTCATCACACCTTACTCCACTCTAAAACTAGAGCTCACATATGTATATGCCTTTTATAAGGTCATATTGGACTGTGGATAGATTTAAAGCCATTACCCACATTTGTCCCGTTTGTTGTGCCATAATACTCTCATACATAGGATAAGGGGTGTCCCATATCCAGTGTAATCTAAATGAAAGTTTTCTGCATATTCCAGCTTCCTGTACCTAGTACATTCTACCCTACCTATCAGTATTCTCTCTTTAATGAGGGAAGCCCCAACTAGGGGTCACAACCCGCCTACAGACAGATCCAGATTGGGTTTTCCATTAATTTTTGTTGATCCCAATCCAAAGTATAGGGGATTGGACCCAATAAATATTTAACCTATAATTGACACCAGCAACTATTGCTGAGAATGTCAAATGATCAATTGGGTTTGCAGGGAATTGCCATCTGACGCTGACCCAATAAATTTACCCTTTCAGGATCATTGTTAAATTATGCCGAGAGTGTCCCACTCCCCTTGTATTAATATTCATATTCATTTCAATTGGCAACCAATGCTGACACTTTCCCTATTCTGATACCTCCCCTTCCCAATCTTAATTCTATACTTGAGGTCATATAAATACCTCACAGCTTATTTCAATAATCTGACTGTTTCTTGCAATCTCTTTTCCTTTTTTAGCTTATTAAGTCCTTGATATCCTATTGACTCGCTGAGGAGCTTTGGGACCCTGTTGAGAATTTTCATTCTCAATAATAGGTGATTCTTTTAGTGTTCCAGGACAAACAAAATAAAGAATGCTGGCCCTTGCTTTTTACCATAATTAGTGACCTTTTCCTTACAGGGCCGCAGGCAACTCCCCAATCCATCTGGATATCAACTTCACCTTAGCAGACTAGCCCCTCTTGGTGGGCACCGGCAGTTCTCCCCCATCCTAGGTGGCCTGACCCCTTTCTCCTCCACCTCATGGCTAATGCCCGCTTGTCAATCACTGGCTTCACTGATTGGGCCAGTTCTCACGGTTGTTTTGTAAATCAGGTTGGGAGTTGGTTGCACCAACCACTCCAAATGTGTTCACCCAGCACCTAACCTTTGAGGATCTTCGGTTCCTCCTCCACCAGTCAATCTTAACTACATCCACTTTAAAACTAGCAGAGGTAGATATTCACAATTAATCAAAGAAAACAAAGATTGGATTTGAAGATAATTTTATTAAGAGAGAGATTAAACTATTTATAGGTATTTCTTGCCTATCCACTTCATTGACATTCATTGCCTGCATTGTCAGCACTCTCACTGCAGTTCTCCCTGCTTAGCACTTATCAGCACTCTCACTGGTGATTACTTTCTTCTTAACTCGTCATCCTTGAATTTCCATGATTATGGTGATCCTCAAATTTTTATAATCAAATTATATATAATGACATCCTCAGAATAAGTTTCCAGTATCAAATTCAACCAAATTCCTGTCAGGATTGTTCCCAATACTTTAATGAAGTCTAAATGTGATTCAACTCATTTAATTAATATTAAATGGTTTGTCATCCTCAGTATAAGTTGCCGGTACTCTGATTTTAGACATAGAAATCATAGTTGGACAATTGATAATGAATACGTTGGCTTTCTTCCAAAAACCCACAATCAGACATACAAAGTATCGGCGTCAAGCTAAGATTCTACCATACTTTGATTCAAGGCAGCAAAATTATTGTTAGATGTTTGACAATGAACTCATCAACTTTTTTACAAAAAAATCCACAATGACCCACAATTTGACAGTCAGCATCAAACTAGGATCCCCAAAACCCAGCTGCTTAATATTTAATTAGATGACATCATCAAAATTAGTCACCAGTGTCTGATTAACTGAAAACTTTATCAGGATCCTTTCCCAATACTTTTGACGTATAGATTTTAGCAAGTTGCCATATTAATTGATTGATTAATTATCTTAACATTCTCAGAGAAGTCACCGGTGTTGAGACCCACCAACTCCCTATTGGGGACAATCCCAAATACTTTCTTGATCTGGCGGATCAAGACAGATCAACCCAACTGAATGGGGAGCACAAATTGGGGTTATTATAATTAAATATTAAATTTAAAACTAGTAAACTAATTGTCAATCTTCCTTGACTAATTAATACACTAATTTTGTTAATATGTGAGGGATATTGCCTGTAGAAATTCCAACAGGCCCTTATTTAATAAGGGCCAGGTTGGAGTTGCTCCCCCATGTCCCAACAAATTGGTGCTCCCTGCCAGGTGCCCCTAAGTTCCCCTCAAGAGCTAATTCTAAGGAAGGAGGAGGAGTGGTCACTGCTGAGGGCCTTTGGCTTACCCTGGGCCTAAACAACCCATGAGGGATGTCCTGGCCTGGCCCCTGATCCACCGATTTGGCAGTCAAGCCAGGTTGGAAGCAGTAGTGCCAGTTGGAAGTCCCACCAGCTGGTCTGATTCTGGATAATCGGCAGACAAGCCCAGGTGTCCTGGCCCCTGCTCCAAGAGGGCAAGCCAGGATGGGGGGACTAAGGGCCCCCAAAACTAACCTGGGCATGCAATCCAAGGTTACCAGAGTTTGATCCCCAATGATGGCTCTTATGCTAATTTTGGGACCTAGTCCTGATGCCTGGTGTCATCCCTAATGCCAGGATCTCTTCCTGATGCTGGATTAAGCGCCAATTCCAGGTGTCAACCCCGATGCTGGGACCTCTTCCTGATGCCAGATCCAGTACCAATGCTGGGTGCCATCCCCAATGTTGGGTGTCAATCCTCATTCCAGTTCTCATTCTAATGAACCCGCCTTGGCTCTGACCCCTAGCTGAGGCTTGGAGGGAGCTCTGTGGTATTCTCCCTTTATTGGGTAAACCCCAACTAGGGGTCATGACCCACCTGCGGGCAGATGCCAGATTGAGCTTCCCATTAACTTGGGTTGATCCCAATATAAATTGTCAGGGATCAACCCCATTAGATACGGTTGGGATTTTTGCCCATATTCCCAGCCTGCTAGATTACCTGGTATTGCTAGGGAAAATCCCTAAGGTGAAGTGAATTGGAAATTAGTTGGCCCGAGTTTTGAAAAACTATGTTTGGGGGATTTTGGGATATTCGCCTGGTCATATCTGTTAGGGATCAATCCAGATGAATACCTAAGATCTCATCGGGTGGAGTGGCTGATGAAATAGGGGCATCTTATAGTGATTAACTATCAGGTGTACTGATGGGATTGTTCAGTTTTCATCACTAAACGATTGGGAATGAATAATGAGTTTTGAGGTGAGTGATGCCACCTGCAACTAGTGAAGCAATTGATTGGTGAAGTGACCTACCATAATGGGTGATAGGTCCCATTACCTAAGCAGGTCGCTAGCCAATTATGGCTGGCTTGCTTAGATCAAGAGGAAGACGTTAGGGACACGTTTTCTGACTCTTTCCATTTGAGGTCTCAAGGATGTCCAATAATGGAATCCTAGCCAGGATGGGGAAGACCATCACTGCTGAGATGAGGAAGGGTGATTCAATGGCAATAGCTGCCGTTCAGCGAAGAAGTGTCAACTGAGGGTTAGACAGCTGAATCCCCTACTATATAACTCCCTAGGATTAACTATAATAAAAACAGTATTATTAGTTTTATTATCAGAAGTATTATTACTATGATTAGTAGTATCTACAGTAATATTGTCAATTTGGTGTATAGTTAGACTATCAGCTTCTATTGTGACGTTCCATCTCAAGGATATTATTGCAGAAGGCAATAATTGGAAGACTCTCAGAGAGAAGAGTAGAGATCCAAGCGGGGATCTAGAGACAAAGGGAACCACAATTAGGGATAGCTGCCAACTGTGTGTTGGGTTAAAAGAGACTGTCATCAGGAGATCTTGACAAAGATTGGGTGGTTAGTAATATAGGGAATGAATCCCTACGAGTACAACTTAGAGTACTTAATCAGAAGTACTGGCCAAAGCGTTGGGCCTAATAATTGTTCAAACTCAATTTTGGATAATATTCTCCATACCATTATCAGATTATACATTCTATACAACCTGAAGTGCACGAGGAATCGAACCTGTGCAGTAAAAAGATTACTAGGGTTAGAAATTGATAATAACCCAAAGTAGTAAATTTTTACACTTGGCCATATGCCCGACAACTGACGGAGAAGACTTGGACTGCCAAGATATCTGAAAAGTTATCAGACGTTCATTTAGATTAGGTCAATCTGTTGATCCCCCTCGGCGCAATAAAGGAATCATTACCTGAATTGTCAGCGCAGATTATTCATACCTTAGATTTGGCTAATAACGCCGCCATTCACTCAGTAGATACTATATTTTTATACTCTGAGTGTACATATATAGATATTCAAGTGAATCAAGTAAGGATTAGGTCGATTGTTGACAGTGGAGCGCCCATCAATATGGTGTCAACCAAGCTGGTGAAGAGGATGAAGATCTCCCTGGACTTGGAACACAAGAGAGAATATGGAACAGCTGAGCCAAACACCACCATTTCCTGTGGAGCGTATAGTGCACTGCCATTATGATTCAGGTTGTTGGTGGTATCTGCGCCAGCCATAGTTTTGGTTAATTAAAACTACAATATTCTGATTGGAACGGAGTTTCTACTGAAGTTTGGAGTTAAATGTAACTAGGAGGATAATACGTTGACCATCCTAGGTCAGACGTTACCATTGGTATACCAGAAGGATGGTGAAGCTCCATTGAATTGGAGAAACAACTTCATTAATTTGATATACAATGACGGCATTGTACTGATGTAATACCAATTAGTTGGTAGGAAGCGATGAGAGATGCCAGCAGAAATCCTAGAAAACTGGGGAATTCCATTAAGGATCAAGAAGGAAAGGACCATACTGGCTGGATCGCAGATAATAGTTGACACAGGGTTGACTTTGGAGATTCTGGAGCTGTTGTATGGAGAAGTTGGAAGCCCCTGGAAGAAGTCCAGAGTGGAGCCATGGGTGGCTCCCAGGATAATAATGCCGGGCCATGGAGAAATATGAGTTCTCCTGGTGAATTTGAGCGAAAAACTGATGAAGATCAAGAGGAATCAGATTATCACATTTATTCACTTGATCCCAATGGCCAAATTGAGTTGATTCTACAATTTAGGGTCTCTCAATGAAATGGGATTACCAGCCAGGGTAGCCAAAAGCATCAACCTATTGGTTGATAGAGAGCAGCTTGCTGATCTGCCGGAAGGCCAGCAGGAGGAGGTGTAAAAAGTATTTGAGAAATATCGGGCTGTGTTTGCTCAGGATGACCACAAATTTGGAATGCGCACAAGATGTAATTCACAAGGTTGCACTTGGGAAAATCTACCAATAAGGATGAGCCCAATCCGAAGATTGAAAGCCACTGAAGTGGTAGTGGAGGACGAGATCAGCAAACTAGTGAAGCATAGGCTTTTAGTTCCATTGTCAAGTCCCTGGGCAAATCCAATTATGATTGTGAAGAAGAAGGATAGATCGAACTGGGTGGTGATTGACTACTGAAGGTTGAACAAAATAGAAGAATAATTCATATCCCCTACCAAGGATTGATGAAGCACTGGATTGATTAGGAGAAGCAAAGTATTTCTCTGCGATGGATTTGATCTCAGGATACTGGAAGATCGACTTGCCATAAGAAGACCAAGAAAAATGCGTGATTGTTACCGCGCAGAGGTTATATCAGCTGACGAGGATGCCCCAAGGTCTCTGCAATGCGCCTGTGACGTTCCAGAGGGCCATGGATGCGATACTAAGTGACTTGTAGTTGTCGTGCATCCTAGTATATCTGGATGATATCAATATGTTCAGTAGAAAGTTTACTGATCACCTACACCACTTGGGAGAAGTATTTAAGTGACGGTCCACAGCTAACCTGAAGATCAAGCCAAGGAAGTGCCACTTCTTCAAGAAATAGTTGGAATATCTGGGATTTGTGATCAACTCAAGTGGATTTCAGCCACAAACCCAGAAGATAGCAGCTATAGAGAATATGGCTATAACTAAAAGTGTCTGAGACATCCAAGTATTCCTTGGGATGATCAGATACTATATAAAATTATACGGGACTTTTCCCAAATAGCTGAGCCTTTATTTTATTTATTAAAAATCCAAAAAAAAGTATTCATATGGAATGAAGAGGCCCAGGACTCCTTCAATGAGTTACGCTGGTATTTGATAGATTCGCCAACTCTGAAATATCCAAATTTTGATTGGGAGTTTATCATTTAAACTGATGCTTCATTAATGGTGATCGGCCATACTGAGCCAATTAGGCAAACTTGGGGATGATCATCTGGTGGTGTATGTGAGCTGGACACTCTCAGCCGCTGAGAGAAACTACACTGTAACTGATCTTAATGCCTTGCGGTCATTTATGCATGTAAGCAGTTTTGGGTGCACATCCATGAAACGCACTTTAAAATGGTGACAGACCACTCTTCTCTGCGTTGACTGCACAATCTAAGAGAACCAGAAGGACAACTGGCCTGATGGGCACTTAAGCTTCAGACTTACAATTATGAGATAGTCCACCAAGTGTGGGCTTCTAATCAGAATGCGGATGGCTTATCGCGGTAGCCAATGGTCCAGTTGGTATACCTGCAGGCGGATTAGTTATTCCAGAGAATGGTTGAAGGAAGAATCAGGGACGAGCCTCAAGAAATCCAAGGTGCGCTTCAAAAAGTGATAGAAAACACTAAGACTATGGATGTACAAGTATTCAAGACGATTAATGGAAAGCAGCTATTATTCCCAAAACTGTCAGAAAGAGCAGTGATAATACAAGCAGCTCACAAGCTTGTTGGTCACAGAGGCCTGAGAAAATCAACTGACAATGTTCACCAGTATTATTACTGGGAATTGATCAACTACAATGTTGCGGATCATCTGGCTTTTTGCGTGGAGTGTCAGCTGCACAAACCACACAAGAACACAGCTGGATACTGACAGGTCCACCCTGTATTTGCCTGGCACATGGTATTCATTGACATGATGGGACCGCTGGGGATGAGCACAGGGGGAGTCAAGTACATCATAGTAGCCATCGACCATCCATCAAGATGGGTCAAAATGAAGTCCCTAACTAGAGTAGACGCTACCAGTACTGCAAGATTCATCCTGGATTAAGTATTATACTGGCATGGATGTCTGAAAGTCCTACTGAGTGACAATGGGACTAACTTCATGTCTCACGTGATCCTGAGGCTAAATGAAATAATGGGGATCCAAGGAGTCATGTCAGTACCATACTGGCTGGAGATGAACGGACTGGTATAACGGGTCAATGGGATGCTGGCCATGATGCTAAGGAAGCTAGTCACAGGAAGAACTTCCGCGTGGGGAACGTACCTGAGTTTGGTGACTTTTACCTATAAAATTAGTCACCATACGGTGACAGTAAAGATGCCGTTTAATTTAATATACAGAAGAGAGGCCGCGTTGCTGCTGATATTATATTTGTTGGTGGAATCTAAATTGGGGATGAGTACCAAGCAATACTTGAATTGACTGACAGGTATCCTGATTAATATGCAATCACAAGCATTTGATACAACCTTGAAGAAAAGGATATGAGTGAAATTGATGGATGACAAGAATTGACTGGCGTTAGAAGAATATTGAATAGGGGAAAGAGTCACCTATTGCGATATGCATGGTTTCAGATGAAGAAAAAAATTAGATACATTGTGGTCAGGTCCGTTCAAAGTAATCGCCAAGATGGCAACTGATGCTTACTCCATCAAGAATCTCTTGGATGGAAGAGTTGTAAATTGAGTCCACGCTAAGTATCTAAAGCATTAGATCGAGGAAAAAATAAAAGAGTTCCTGAAGGACTGATGAACCATCAAGTTGGTCATGTCCTGATTAGGTCAAGTCCAAAAAAGGACCTCTGAACCAATCTAGATGGTTAAGTCCGAAAAAAGGACCTCTGAACCATGTAAAACTGATAGGTTTAAGTACCCAGGACCCAGTTTGGGGGAAAAAATGGACCTCTGAACCGAAACAAGGTCAAGTCCCATAGAAAAAAATAATAATAAAGATAAAAAATTGATAAAAAATATTGGAAAAGAAAAAGAGAGATATTTTTAAAATGCATAGATAAAAAAGCCAATATTTTTTATATTTTTTATTTTTATTGATCACCCTCAGTACAGGGATGATTCCGCCTATGTTTCCTCTTGGGGGAGGGAGGATGGATCGCGGTAGGAAGAAACAGCCCATTAAAATTGATATGTGATTGGACGCTTGCGAGGGTGAGACCTACACAAAACCCTGTTTGTTGAGTGGACGCTGAGTCCTGAGAAAACGCGACTAGGGGAAGGGAAATTGAAATGTTGGAAGATGCCAATTGCAAAACCCCAGAGTGGGGAGGAAAGCACAATAAAGATAGAGGCAATTGGCAAATAACCCCAAGTAATCCCAATATAACACTGGAGCCAGAAGGTTTGTCTTGAGCGCCTGCCAACAGGCTTCATCAAGGACCAGACATGTGAGCCAGCAGCGAAGAAGGAATACTCGTTGGGGGTTGCCAAATCATGCCCCCTATCAATGCCATCAGCGGAAGATACTGATTGGAAGCTCCAGAGAAGAGGTAGTTGTGCAGAGAGCAGATTGCATCCTGCAAACAGTGACTATGGGCTTCACAGAAGCTAAAGCTGAATGACCGGTGGAAACCAGGTGAGTCTGGAAGCTTTTTAGACCAACTTCAAAGAACTTGTCAAGCAAAACGAAGAGCATAAGTGGCAGTATCCTGATCCAGAAGGTTATCCAGATCGGAGGGATTCAGTGCTTTTGTCAAAGCCTTGGTGACTTGGGCCCGGAGTTCAGCATAGGGGAGCTCAAAGTGTATGCTGTTACCGATTGAGAGCTCAGAAACCAGTACAGCAGGTTTGTAAAATTGACTGAGTCAGAAGAGGAACTCAGGGGAGCAAGTCCAACCTGGCCAGGAACGAACAATCAAGAGCAACTGGCATAATCTCTGGAGCATCTACGATGATGTTTGGAGCATCAGCGAAAGGAGCAAAATCCAGGAAGGTTTTGAAGTCTAACTCTGGAATCAACTGTAAGGGAAGAGTTGGCTGAGAGTTGTTTGGAATTATGGCCATCCTGGTTTCAGAGGGTTCAGTTACCGTTTCTGGTAATTTGATGGAAGGACTAGCCGCTTGCACCAGACTAGGCATATGAGTCCTGGAAGGACCATAGAAGAGATTCCGTCAAGCATCCTGACTCATCTGCTGGAAGAACGGAGGTCTGGATCAGACAGACTGTTGAGGAGCTGCTGGAAGCATGATTTGGAATTTGACATATGAGCTGGATGAAAGGGGATGTCAGACTTATATAGAAGTTGACATTATGCACTCTATAATCCATTAGGCTCCAACTTTGGGGAAATTAATCTAAAAATTAATGATATAAGCTTTCCAAGGGAAGAATTAAGAATGACTTATATCTAAAAGTTATGAAAGAAATAACAAGGGCGAATAGAACTAAGTATTCTTAATCAAGCCACAAAATGAACATTGACAGAAAGAGTCTCCTGTCTAGGATGAGGAGAGAATTAGGAATTCAAAGACGCCGGACCAAGAATCCTTAATATGACAACAGGTCATATGCCCTGATGGGGGGAAACTGGATCCTGGGACTAATATTGTCATGAGTATATTGATTAGTCCGGCATGACAGAAGGTCGTGAGGACCGCTCTCTGAGAAGGTGGTAGTGAGGAGGAAGAGGAAGAATGCCATATGCTGAAGGTCGTCCCAAGCAGCGTTGAGTATTGATGAGTGTACTCCGCTTTAACCAATGAAGTATTTGACCAGGTGTTTGAAGTGGTGTTCTTATGCCCTGGTCCTTTTCTCGCTGGAATTTTAGGCAAGAGGGGGGGATGTGTTGGGATTTTTGCCCATATTCCCAGCCTGCTAGATTACCTGGTATCGCTAGGGGAAAATTCCCTAAGGCGAAGTGAATCAAAAATTGGTTGGCCTGAGTTTTAAAGGAACTATGTTTGGGGGATTTTGGGATATTTACCTGGTCATATCCGTTGAGGATCAATCTGGATGAAAAACTAAGATCTCATTGGGTGGAGTAGCTGATGAAGTAGGGGCATCTGATAGTAATTAACTATCAGGTGTACCAATTGGGATTGGTCAGGTTTCATCACCAACTGGTTGGGAATGAATAGTGAGTTGTGAGGCGAGTGATGCTGTCATGGAAACGGCTGATAAGAATTAGACTGGGCTCTCAGTTAGGGTGTGTGAGCACCCAGTGAAGAGCCCAGAATGCCAAGGGCACAGCGGTTCATGTGACTAGAAGAAGGGGGGATCTAGTGGGGACGTGAGGAAAGTAAATGTTTATAAATGTACCAAAGGACCTTAAGGCAAACTAGATGGTTGCAGTGGGGGCAACCGTGAGTCTTGTGGGGGCAACCCCCAAGGGTGGGAGAGGCGGGGAGGATGACGACTCCTCCAGGGTGTACGGTTTCTGGCCTTTGGTTATGGGTAAGTGGGTCTGTGCACCAGAGAGGGGCGGCACAGGACCCACCGCGCGGACAGGGGTGCTGTCAGAGGGGAAATTGGACTCGCGACGCATGTTAAGGCTGAGTCCCCCTTAGTTGGGGACTCTGGGGCCCTTTGGTGGGTGGGATCAATGGTGGACGAGCCAGGCGTGGGGGCCAAGCTTGTGGGCATTGGGGCGGGGGCGCCCTGAGGCTGCTCCAATGGGGGAGCACTCTTGGAAAACCTGATGGTGAAGCGAACGGATGGGTTTGCATTTAACAGATACATGAAAATGGACGGAGAGTCAACTCCATCATCAATAGTGAAGCGGTTCACTACAGATATAATCCACTACCGTGTGGCAGGGTTGAGTGACCGGATGACCCATTCAGTGATCATTGGGATAATTATTTGGG
>JAKSZP010004453.1:0-66250 GCA_022478985.1 Massospora cicadina
CTGCTTGAGATGCTGAGCTGAGCACATTTTCATTGATGGCCTGTAATTCCACCCAGAGCTTCCACAGCTCTTCCTTAAAAGACATAATTATTTTAAATTGGCTTTTGACAATTCAAATACCCCTGTAGTGAACACCAATGTTAAAATCTTGGGCTTTGATGGCTTGCTTCTGGCCCTAGATTTCAACTGCACAGATTTGTGGATCCTGGCGTTAATTATTTGAATGATTTTGATATACTAGGGAAATAGTAGTATGATGACTATTATCATATTTGATTTCCCAAAAGCCACATTGAGAGTATTGTCCAATGCTAGACAGGTGCTTCTGTCAAGAGAGTGTCTGTAACTCTCTTGTTCCCAGCAAGGTGAAGTGGGACGCGAACCCACATTGCTAGGGAACTAGCCGTTAAGAGAATGGGAAATGGGGCACCTAGAATGGTGCTTGAGCAGAAGGTAACCCAGGCGAGGGGGTAAAGTACCACATATGAGAACAGGTAAGTAAGAAAACCACCAACTTGAGTAGACACCAACGGGGAGTATATAGTTAAGGGTAACTTGGCGCGAGTAGTCTTGAGTGTATCAGTCTGGAGGGGACCTGAACAGCCCAGGAAAGCACCTGGGATTCATGTAAATGATGATAATAGGTAGTGGCTTACATAGTTGAAGACTTCCCTGAAGAGGTCCACCACCATGTTCGCCCAAGGAACCATTGTAAAAAAACGTAAGATAACGGGTAAATTTATTAAAGAAAAGTCGACCAACAAGGAATGTTGGTCACAAAAACATACTTTAAAGTGGGCCAGGGAGATTCAGGTTCTGCAGAAGTGCACTCAAGCCCTTGACGCTCCAATAAACAGATGCTTCCGTCCGTTTTAGTAAAATACACCAAATGTGCCTTCACTCAAGTAATCAATTGAAGACGTATTTTACCTGAGCTTAAAATTTCATAGCTAGAGCGAGACTCAAACCCTTGCTCTCCAACCAAGCGAATCAAACCATCTTTGTTTATAACATAAATTGTTCATTTTAGGGCCTGAGCCGAGATAAGAGGCTGGGCATTTTGCACCCCATTAGCATCAACCTGGGCATGCTTGGCTTGCACCCAGCGTTGATCTAAGGTGTGTTTCTGGTCAGGAAGAGCCTGAAGTTTCACCTTCTGGGCCTCCTGTTGCCCAGCCTTATCTCTAGCATCTGTTCCTACTATAATGTCATCCAACCAAGACATTACCCTCTCCTCCTTCTTGGGCTCCACCCCCCTCCAGGGGCGTTTGCTAAGGAGAAGTTCTTATGTGCTGGTGGCAACTTTATAGCAGCAATGGCTGGCTTAGGCTGAGATCCTACAGCCTCAGGGAAATGATTATGAAATGATTAAATCAGGTCTTAGGCATGTACACAATCCCATGCTGGCAACCAAATGTTCTCTGCTGCGTCAAACCCTTTCCAAGATACTAAGTACTCAAGGAGTCGCTTTACCCGGTGGGAGGCTACTATTTCCTCCACTTCCCATTCCGGCGCCCCATCCACAAGATAAGCCTCAGGAGTCACAGGAGGAGGTCCTCAAACAGTGTCAACTTGCTTTCATGAAAGATGGAGAAGATCTAAAACGCGGAGGGAAGATCCAACTGGTATGAGGCATGTCCCACCTTTCTAATTACCCGGTAAGGACCAATCCTCTTTGGACTCAGTTTTTTGCATGGTTGCTTGATAGGGATGTTGCAAGCATCAAGCATCACGAGATCCCCTTCCTTGTATGCTGGACCACTCAGCGCTTTCCATTGGCATTCTCCTTATAAACCAGCATAGCCGCCTCCAAACTTGTGGACACCCCTTGATGGACCTTCTTGAGAGTCTTAGAAAAGTCCAGCACTGCTTCCACTTTGGAACCACAGCCGGGCTCCATGTTAAAAGCAGGGTTAAAGCCGTGGTTAGCGAAAAAGGTGAACAACTGATTGATGAATGCAAAGTGTTGTTGTAGCTAAACTGGGCCATAGGAAGGTGAGGAACCCAATCTGAATGGTCTGCGGTGGTGTAACAACGCAGAAATTGTTCCAAGCACTGGTTCACTCGCTCAGTCTGCCCATCTGATTGGGGGTGATAAGCAGTTGAATGGCAGGGGCGGATCTGAAGAGTTTTACACAACTCTTTCCAAAAGATGGAGGTGAACTGGGGTCCCCAGTCACTAATGATTTCTTGAGGAACCCCATGAAGCGCAAATACATGGGCGACGAGGCGCCTGGCCATTTCAGCGACAGTTATAGTTGTTCTGCAAGGAATAAAGTGAGCGAACTTTGTAAAGCGATCCACCACCACCATGATTGCATCATACCCATCAGAAGCGGGTAATTCCACAATAAAATCCACTGATAGGGAAGTCCAGGGCCCCTCAGCCTTTTAAACTGGTACCAGCAACCCTGCTAAAGGTTGCCGATTGGGTTTCATTTGATTGCAGATCAGGCACTCTTTACAGTACCGTCCTACCTGAACAGGCAAGCCCTTCCAATTGTAAGTGCATTGTATCAACTCCAAGGTCTTTGCTTTTCCAGGATGACCAACGGTGATTCCGTCATGATGGTTCTGGATGATCTCCAGGCGCAGTGGTCCAGCAGGAACCCATAGGCGCCCCTGAAACTACACCATCTCATCCTTCATGTGATAACCCCTGAATAAGTCCTCCTGATTCAGGGTGCTCTTAGCGAGAACAACAGCATATTCAGCTGATAACGGCTGAGAAAGAACTACCTTCCTAAACATGCTATATTCTGCTGCAATTTCCAAAGGCATGAGCGCTGGCGTATGTACCGCGGACTTAGGAAGTTGAGGCAGAATCATACTCTTTGGAATCGTCAACCGGGTGTTGTGAATCTCTACCTCCTTTGGATTGGGAGCCAAAGCAGGGTTGCGGCTCAAAGCATCCGCCAAACCATTCTCCTTGCCCTAGGTGAACTCATAGGAAAATGTAAATAGAGCAAGGGTCTCATGCCACCGGGTCTGACGTGGTGTTAGAACATGTGGAGCACGGTAGTACAACAGGGCTCAGTGGTCTGTGCATACCCGGAATGGTTGGGAAGAGCCATGTAAATGGTGACGCCAATAAATCAGCGCCACCACCACTGCTAATAACTCCTTGTCATATATGGCGTAATTTAACTCATGCAGAGACATTTTACTAGAAAAATATCCCACAGGATGCTCAGACCCATCTTCACCCACCTGTAACAGGGCAGCCGCAATGGCGAAGTTGGAAGCATCTGAGGACACAATGAACTCCTTTGCAGGATCAACATGGCGAATGATGGATGTGGATAACAAGGTGCACTTCACCGCTTGGAAAGCATCCTCCAAAAATGGGGGACCACTGAAGCACCTTGGCCCCGCTAGCCTTATATAAGGAAGCTGCCACCTCAGAGAGATTGGGTGTGAACTTCTTGAGGAATGTACACGTCCCCAAAAAGCTCCTCAGTTCCTTGACAGAGGTGGGGGTAGGCCACTCACAAATAGCCTTCTCCTTGTCTGGAGTTATCATATGCCCTGGTCAAAAACGACGTTGCCCAGAAAAGTAACCTGGGACTTGAAGAATTCACATTTGCTATCTTGAGGGTAGGGCAAGTGGCCCTCAATCTCTCCACTACTTGTCTGAAGGTGAACTGCATGTGACTCATGATTGGGGAAAAACACCAGAATGTCATCCATGTAGGCAACCGCACATACCCCCAACAAGTCTCCCAACGCAGCATCAATGCGGCGTTGAAAGATGGCAGGGGCATTCTTAAGCCCAAAGGGCATAGCCCGGAACTGGAAAATTCCTTTTCTGGTGTGGAATGTGGCTAACCATTCCTGGCCCTTCTTTATCCGGATTTGATTGAACGAATTGAGGCAGTCCAGCTTGGAAAAGACCTTCGCCTTCTCCACATAGCGCGCAATCTGGAAATCTAAAGGGATGGGATGGAGGTCGGGTACATTCACATTGTTAAATTTCCATAATTGACACATGGACATAAAGTTCCATCAGTCTTCTCCACAAAGAGAAGTGGGGAGCAAACAGGGGAGGTACGCTGAAAGATGGCACCTTTGGCCAACTGCTCCTTCACCCATACATCTAAAACCTCTTCCTCCCGGACAGTCAATGGGTATATGGGGAAGAAATACGCACCAGATCCACAGTAAGTTTAAATTCACAATCAAACTCGGAATGTTCTGGTAGCGTACTAGCTGAAGCTGCATCAAAAGAAGATGCCAACTCCTCCAAACAGGAAGGTAAGGAAAGTCCCACGGTGGGCTTCAGCAAAGGGGCGAGATACAGACTGGGAACATTGGGCCAATGAGGTAATTTTCCTTGGGCGTTATCCTCAGACAAAGGAACAATCAACTGATGACCGTTTATCAAAGACAAGGATAGAGTGTTTTACCTTCAAGTTAGTTTTGGCGTCAAACTTCCGCCACCACTCAACACCCAAAATGATGGGAAACATGAGGTTTCTGATAGCTTGAAACTGGTCAGACAATAGATAAGAACCTACCTGGAAATTGACTGACTCCATGATGTTTATTGTAGGGATACCTTGAGAAGCCCCACCTCTAACCATACCACCTGGTGAGTAATTCAACTCAAGGTAGTCAGCAAGGTTTTTGTCAAATAAAATTATTTGAGGCACCAGTATCCACCAAAATAGTTGTGTTGAATTTTCTATAAGAGGATGTAAGGGTAGCAGTCAATAAGAAGTATCCAGAATCAGATTTATTCAACGCAGAAAACGCCATCAATTCACCAGAAAACTCTTCCGCTGGCTTGAACAAGCCATCATGGTATGTTTTGGAATCATAGAAGGGAGAAGGATAGTGAGCCACGCTTACTACTGAGGCCACATATCCTACCACACCTTCTGCAGGTGCATATACATCTTTATATTTGTGACGAAGTTCCTTTTCAACTTCCTGAGAACCCCTAATCATGGTAGGGGTCAAACGAGGGTTCTCAGGAGTAATCTGATAGACTGAAAGGGAGTCTTCATCCAGACCATATGAGCAAATAAAGGGTTCGTTTTGGGATAAATTGCTCACATTATAAAACGCGTTTTTTGGCTTGAACAAACCCCCACTCATTCCAAGGGTTCAGTGCGCATCGTTATCCAGGGCCATCACCCCCAAGCCCTGAGCCGATGCCTTGGCCTGCACCTCAGAAACGTGTTGGGGAGAAAAAATGTTAACAGAATTATTCCTGTTAAATTCAGGTTTGGACCCTTCGATGTTCCCAATTTCTGCCGAGATGGGGAGGAAATTAGTGGGAAGCATCTCACGCTTCAAGGAAAAATCACTAGTTGCAGAAGCGCTATTTATAGGGATGACCGTGGGTGAAACCATCGCGGTGGAATCATCTGAAACCTTTACTTCCTTCTCGGGTCTAGACCCTTGTACATTTCCAAATTTAGAAGAAGTAGAAGGAATAGAAGGATAAAATTCCCTCATTTCCAGAGGCGCGCGTGACTTTTTGGCTTCCATATTTATATGATTTGATATAATGACGGCCAAATTACCTGGCCCCTTCCAGGTTGGGGCGGAGAAACTATCCAAAAGGGTTTTGATAAGATGATCACGAAAAGTCTGAGACCACCAGGTGCAAGCAGGAAGGGTGGACACTTCCCAATTGGTAGTTGCAAAAATAACGCCAAGATGTATTAATACAAAACCTAACAAGAAAACTGTGGTGAGCACCATCGTGGCAGTGATAAATGGCCAACACACCCAATTTGCTAATATTGAAAGTCCCACACGGATATTTTTGTATGCTCATATAATAAAGTGGTTGGTCGACTAATGTCAAGAGAGTGTCTGTAACTCTCTTGTTCCCAGCAAGGTGATGTGGGTTATGAACCCACATTGCTAGGGAACTAGCCGTTAAGAGAATGGGAAATGGGGCACCTAGAATGGTGCTTGAGCAGAAGGTAACCCAGGCGAGGGGGTAAAGTACCACATATGAGAACAGGTAAGTAAGAAAACCACCAACTTGAGTAGACACCGACGGGGAGTCCATAGTTAAGGGTAACTTGGCGCGAGTAGTCTTGAGTGTATCAGTCTGGAGGGGACCTGAACAGCCCAGGAAAGCACCTGGGATTCATGTAAATGGTGATAATAGGTAGTGGCTTACATAGTTGAAGACTTCCCTGAAGAGGTCCACCACCATGTTCACCCAAGGAACCATTGTAAAAAAACGTAAAATAACGGGTAAATTTATTAAAGAAAAGTCGACCAACAAGGAATGTTAGTCACAAAAACATACTTTAAAGTGGGCCGAGGAAATTCAGGTTCTGAAGAAGTGCGCCCAAGCCTTGACGCTCCAATAAACAGACGCTTCCATCCGTTTTAGTAAAATACACCAAAAGTGCCTTCACTCAAGTAATCAATTGAAGCCGTAATTTACCTAAGCTTAAAATTTCACAGCTAGAGTGGGACTCAAACCCTTGCTCTCCAACCAAGCGAATTGAACCATCTTTGTTTATTACATAAATCGTTTGTTTTAGGGCCTGAGCCGAGATAAGAGGCTAGGCATTTTGCACCCCATTTGCATCAACCTGGGCATGATTGGCTTGCACCCAGAGTTGATCTAAGGTGTGTTTCAGGTCAGGAAGAGCCTGAAGTTTCACCTTCTGGGCCTCCTGTCGCCCAGCCTTATCTCTAGCATCTGTTCCTACTATGATGTCATCCAACCATGCCAGCTTCTTTGCCTTGAAGATGTTTTTGTACTGGTAGGGAGCACTTTCCCCATTCCCTTCTTGCAGAGCCAAGCGGAGATTTTGATATAACCAACCTAAGGGTATCTGATCCTTGCACTCTTCTCTTAAGAGTAATATTAAAACAATTAATGTTTAAACAACTAAGTTAATATCAATTTGAATCTGCTTTTATTAGGGTATAATTTGGGGTTTTTATAGTAGGGATCAGCACACAACTTTTCAGCTGTCCGCTGAGAATATTTGTGCTCCTATATTGGTTTGACCCTCAGTGTTAGGCACCAAATCTCATCAGGTACTGTTGCCTTGGGTTTTTTAGGCAGCATAATCCTCAGGTGTTTAATGGACCAAACAATTGGTATTAGGTACTTTCAACCAATTATTTCAGCTAATGATGATTCTACTCTTCCTCCAGCGTTCAAAATTTTTTGGTAGTTTATGATGACTCCAATCTGTTCCGCTCTGAATGATTCCCTATAATTTGACTATTGGGTGTTATTCCAATTTCAAATTATTGCTTAATTTTTGTTGGGGATGATGCCCAATAAACTTATCATCTGTCAGCGACCTCAAATATCATTGTGGATGATGCCTGACAATAATTCATTAGTTGGCGACCTCTAATATCATTTGGGGATGACGCCCGACAATATGGTCATCAATTGGTCACTATTGCCAATCTTATACAATTGTAACTTAATTGTCAAATATTATATTTGGTCAAAGGGTTAAATTATGTGGTCATCTGCAATTTCAACAATCATTTAACTCAACAACATTCAACCACTGATCAGAAGTTACTAGACGAGTTCATCAATTCAGGAGAAATTGGATGAAGCTAATGAGGCTAGAATGACATGTGTAATTAAGGATAGCAATAAATGCCAAAACTCGATTTCAGGAGAAAAAGGAACTGAATAATCGGACAAAACTTTTGGCTGATCAGAAATTAGGATCCAAAAGAATCAGTTGCTGAATATAAGATGAAATTAGGACCTGTTGGATGAATAACCAGTCAGGATTAAAGGCCTAATATTAAAGAGTATTGCCAAGAGTCAGCAAGTTTAGCCTATACATGAAGAAACAGCGCTGCCGGTTGTATAGTGAAGAAGGTCAATACAAATTGGAAGTATTGACACTAAGAGAAAATAGTTGCAATGTTCCCAGCGGACCTCTAAACCATTAAATGGTTATGTCCTGAGATTTTGGTCAAGTTCTAGAAGAGGATTATTGAACCAAATGATCAGTTAAATCATATGAGGATAAGATTTTGAACTATGATAATTGGTAGGTTTAAGTACCTAGGACCCAGTTTGAATGAAGGGGAAAAGAAGGACCTCTAAACCTTTTTGTAGGTTGCAAGTACCATTGCAAAAGAAAAATACAAAAAATATATTAATTAATAAAATATAGATTTTATGGTCTATAAGTTTTGGACCTAAGAAATGATGAGAAATCCTGACAGCCAAATGGAGGAAATTCCACTCTCAATGAGATGGAATTATTGGCCAGGGTAACCAAAATCATCAACCTATTAGTTGATCAAGAGCATCTCGCTGATCTGTTGGAAGGCCAGCAAGAGGAGGTGCTCAAACTATTCAAAAATATTGGGAAGTGTTTGCTCAGGATGACCATGACTTGGGATGCGCATGAGACATGATCCACAAGGTTGCCACCGGGGGAAAATCTGCCAATAAGGATGAGACCATTTGACAATCAAAAGCAGCTGAAGCAGTAGTGAAGGATAAAATCAGCAAACTAATGAAGCATGGGCTTCTAGTTCCGTCGTCAAGTCCCTGGGTGAGTCCAATTCTGATTGTGAAGAAAAAGGATGGATCCAACCAGGTGGTAATTGACTACTGAAGGCTGAATAAAATTATGAAGAAGGATTCATATCCCCTACCGAGGATCAACAATGCACTAGATTGTTTGGGAGAAGCAAAGTATTTCTCCGCAATGGATATGATCTCAGGATATTGGCAGATCAACTTGCCAAAGGAAGACCAGGAAAAATGTGCAATTATTACCGTGCAGGGACTATACCAACCGATGAGGATGCCTCAGGGTATATGCAATGCGCCTGCAATGTTTTAGAGGGCCATGGATGTGATATTAAGCGAGTTGAATTTGTTGTGCATCTTGGTATATTTGGACAATATAAACGTGTTTAGTAAGACGTTTAATGATCACCTACACCACTTGGAAGAAGTATTCAAGTGGCTGTCCGCGGCCAACCTGAAGATAAAGCCAAGGAAGTGCCAATTCTTTAAGAAAGAGTTGGAATATCTGAGATTTTTAATCAACTCCAGTGGATTGCAGCTGCAAACCCAGAAGATAGCAGCCATAGAACAGATGGCTGTACAGAAGAGTGTCCAAGACATCCAAGTGTTCCTTGGGATGGTCAGATACTACAGAAGATTTATTTGGGACTTCGCCTGAATAGCCTAGCCACTATTCCATTTATTAAAGGATCTGAAAAAAGGGTTCATATGAATGAAGAGGCCCAGGACTCCTTTGATGAGTTATGCCAGTATTTAATAGATTTGCCAATTCTGAAATATCCAAATTCGATCAGGAGTTTACTATTTATACTGATGCTTTGTTAATGGCGATTGGCGCCATACTGAGCCCAGTAGACAAACTTGGGGATGAACATCCAGTGGCATATGTTGTCATGGGTGGATGACTTTATAGTAGAAACTGATGCTAAAGACAAGGCTGGGCGACAGGAGGCCCAGAAAGTGAAACTTCAGGCTCTTCCTGACCTGAAACACACCTTAGATCAACGCTGGGTGCAAGCCAAGCATGCCCAGGTTGATACTAATGGGGTGCAAAACGCCCAGCCTCTTATCTCAGCCCAGGCACTAAAATGAACGATTTATGTTATAAATGAAGATGGTTCGATTCAGTTGATTGGAGAGCAAGGGTTTGAGTCCTACTCAAGTTATGAAATTTTAAGCTTGGGTATAATATGGCTTCAATTGATTACTCGAGTGAAGGCACTTTTGGTGTGTTTTACCAAAACGGACGGAAGCATCTGTTTATTGGAGCGTCAAGGCTTGGGCGCACTTCCACAGAACCTAAATTTCCCCAGCCCACTTTATATATGTTTTTGCGACCAACTTCCTTGTTAATCAACTTTTCTTTAATAAATTTACGTTATTTTACATTTTTATCAATGGTTCCTTGGGCTAACTTGGTGGTGGACCTCTTTGGGGAGGTCTCCAACTATGTGGGCCACTACCTTTTATCGCAATTTACCAAAATCCCAGGTGCTCCCTTGGGCCGCCCAGGTCCCCTCCAGATTGAGGCACCCAAGCCCCCTGACGCCAAGTTGCACTTGATTATGGACTCCCCTCTGGGGTCCACTCAAGCTGTAATGTTTTTGACTTACCTGGTACTTTATGTTGCGCTGTACACCTTTGCCTGGGGTGCCTTTTGCACAGGCACCATTTGAGGGCCTTCATTCCCATTCTCCTAATGGCTAGTTCCCTAGCAATGTGGGTTTGCATCCCACATCACCTTGCTGGGAACGAGAGAGTTACAGACACTCTCTTGACATATTTGAGCCAGACAATCTCAGCCGCTGAGAGGAACTACACCATGACTGAGTGTGAATGCCTTTCAGTCATTTATGCATGCAAGCAGTTTCAGGTGTACATCCATGGAATGCACTTTAAGGTGGTAACAGACCACTCTTCGCTGCATTGGCTGCACAATTTGAGAAATATAAGGACGACTGGCCAGATGGGCACTTAAGCTCCAGGATTATAATTATGAGATTGTCCACTGAGTGGGGGCTTCTCACCAGAATGCAGATGGCTTATCGTGGCTACCAATGGTCCAGATGGTCAATACGCAGGCAAATAAGCTATTTCAGAGTTTAGTTGACAGAAAAATTGAGGATGAGCTCTAAGAAATCCAAGGTGTACTTTGAAAAGTGATGGAAAACACCAAGACCATGGATGTACAAGTATTTAAGATGATCAACAGGATGCTGTTGTTATTCCCAAAACTGTCAGAAAGAGCAGTGATAGTGCAACCAGCTCATAAGGTTGTCAGGCATGGAGGCCCTGAGGAAAACAACTGACCATATTTGCAGTACTATTACTAGGAATCTATCAACTATAATGTCGTGGATTATCTAGCTTGCTGCGTGGAGTGCCAGCTGCACAAACTACATAAGAATACAACTGGATACTGACTGGTCTGCCCTGGATTTGCCTGGCACATGGTGTCCATCGATGTGATGGGACCGCTGATGATGAGCACAAGGGGAGTCAAGCACATTATAGTTGCCATCAACCATCTGACGAGATGGGTTGAGATGAAGACCTAACAAAAGTAGACGATACCAGTACCGCGATGTTCATGCTGGATCAAGCAGTATACCATCATGGATGTCCAAATATTCTGCTTACCAACAATGGGACCAACTTCACGTCTCATGTGATCCTGAGATTGAATGAGATAATGGGGATCAGAGGAGTCGTGTCAGTACCTTACCAGCTAGAGACAAACGGACTGGTAGAACAGGTGAATGGAATGCTGGATGTGACGCTGAGGAAGCTAGTCACAGGGAGAACTTTTACGTGGGGAACATACCTGAGTTCAGTGACATTCGCCTACAATATTAGTCATCATACAGCAACAGGAAAGATGCCGTTTGAGTTGTTATATGGGAGAAAGTCCGCGTTGCTGACAATTTTATATCTGGTGGTGTAACCTATGTCAGGGATGAGTACCAAGAAATACCTGAACTGACTGATGATTATCCTGATTGATATGCAATTGCAAGCATTCAATACAACCTTAAAGAAAAGGATACGAGCGAAATCAACAGATGATAAGAAATGACTGTCCTTAGCTGAATATCAAATAGGGGAAGGAGTTGCCTATTGCGATGTGCATGGTTTCAGAAGAAGAAAAGAACTCGATGCATTGTGGTTGGGTCCATTTGAAGTGATCACTAAGAAGGTGACTGATTCCTACTCCATCAAGAATCTCTTGGATGGAAGAGTTGTGAATTGAGTCCATGATAAGTATCTAAAGCGATGGATTGATGAAAAATAATAATAAAAGAGTTCCCAAAGGACTGAGAACCATTAAGTTGGTCATTTCCTGATGATTAGGTCAAGTCCAAAAAGGTACCTCTGATCCAATCTAGATGGTTAAGTCCAAAAAAGGACCTCTGAACCATAGAAAACTGGCAGGTTTAAGTACCTTGGACCCAGTTTGGGGGAAAAATAAAAAAAGATGGGCTGCTGAATCAAAACAAGGTTAAGTCCTATAGAAAAAGAATAAAGATAAAAAATTGATAAAGGATATTGGGGAAAAAAAGATTATAAACACATAGAGAAAAAACTGATATAATTTTATAATTTTTATTTTTATTAATTGTCCTTGGTATGGGGATTATTCTACCTATGTCACCTCTTGGGAGAGGGAGGATGGATCGCGGTAGTAATGAACAGCCTGTCAAAATCAATATGAGATTGGATGACCATCTAGTATTAAAAAAATATGAGATCAGATGCTAGTGAGGGCTAGACCTACAAAAAACCACGTTCTTTGAGTGGACGCAGAGCCCTGCGAGAAAGAGACTATGGGAAGGGAAATTGAGATTTAAGATGAAGCCAATCGCAAAACCCCAGAGCGGGGAGTAAAGCAACGGTATAAGAAGAGGCAATTGGCAAATAACCCCAAGTAATCCCAATATGGTACTAGAGCCAGAAGATTAGTCCTGAGCGCCTGTGATGGGATTCATCAAGAACACCAGACATATGGGTTGGAAACAAAGAAGGGATGCTTGATGGGGGTTGCCAAATCATGCCCCTATCAACACCATCAGTGGAAGATACTGATGGAAAGCTCAGGAGAAGAGATAGTCATGCAGGGAGCAGATTGCATTCTGCAAGTGACGACTACAGGCTTCTTGGAAGCTAAAGCTTAATGAATGATGGAACCTGGGAGATGCTGGAAGCTTTGTGGACCAACTTTGAAGAACTTAGCCAGCAAAGCGAAGAGCATAAGTGGAAGTATCCCAATCCAGGATGTTATCAAGATCAGAGGGATTCAGCGCTAGGGTCAAAGCCTCGTTGACTTGGCCCTGGAGTTCAGTGTAGGGGAGTTCAAAGCGAATACTGTTACTGATGGTGAGCTCAGAGACCAGAACAGCGGGTCTGTAATATTGCGCAAGTCAGAAGAGAAACTTAGAAAGCAGGTCTGACCTGGCAAGAAATGAGCAATCAAGAGCAAATGGCATAATCTCCAGAGCATCTATGACGATGGTTGATGTATCAGCAAAAGGAGCCAAATCCAGGAGAGTTTTGAAGTCCAACTCTGGAATTGATGGCAGAGGAAGAATTGGTCAAGAGTTGTTATAAACGATTGCAAGCCTGGTTTCAGAGGTATTATTTACCATTTCTAGTAATTTGACAGAAGAACTAGATGCTGGTGCCAGACTAGGCATATGAGGCCTTGAAGGACCATAGAAGAGGTTCCACTGAGCATCCTGACTTATCTGCTGGAAGAGACGGAGGTCTTGATCAGACAAACTATTCAGAAGCTGCTGGTATTGTGATTCAGAATTTGTCATATGAGCTGGATGAGAGGGGGATTTCAGAGTTATATGGAAGTTGACATTATGCACTCTACAATCCATTAAGCTCCAATTTCAGAGAAACTAATCTCAAAATTAATGGGATAAGCTCTCTAAGGGAAGAATTATGAATGACTTGAGCCAAGAGATTATAAAAGAAATAAAAAGGGCGAATAGAAATAAGTATTCTTAATTGAGCTACTAAATGAACATCGATGGCAAGAGTCTCCTGTCTAGGATAAGGAGAAAATCAGGAAATCAAGGATGTCAGATTAAGAATCCTGAATATGACAGTGGGTCATATACCCTGATGGGGGGAAAACCAGATCCTGGGACAATATTGTCATGAGTAACTCGATCAGCCTAGCACAACAGTAGGTCATGGGGACCACGCTCTTAGAAGGCAGTAGCGAGGAGGAAGAGAACTACATGCCAAAGATCGTCCTGAGCAGAGTTGAGTATTGAAAAGTGTACTCCGCTTGAACCAATGGATTATTTGACCAAGTGTCCAAAGAGGTGTTATAATGCCCCAGTCCTTTTCTCACTGGAAATCTAGGCAAGAGGGGGATGTGTTGGAATCCTTTCTCATATTCCCAGCCTTCTAGATTACCTGGTATCACTAGGGGAAAATTCCCTAAGGCAAAGTGAATTGGAAATTAATTGGCCCGAATTTGAAGTAACTATGTTTGGGGGATTTTGGGATATTTGCCTGGTCGTATCCATTGGGGATTGATATGGACGAATACTCAAGATCTCATTGGGTGGAGTTGCTGACAAAATAGGGGCATCTGATAGCGATTACCTATCAGGTGTACTGATTGAGATCGGTTGGGTTTCATCACCAACTGATTGGAAATGAATAGCAAGTCGCAAGGCGAGTGATGCCACCTGCAACTAATGAATTAATTGGTTGGTGAGTGACCTGCCTTAATGGGTAATAAGTCCCATTACCTAAGCAGGTTGCTAGCCAAATATATTTGGTTTGCTTGGATCAAGAGGAAAATGTTAGGGACACGTTTTCTGACTCTTTCCATTTTAGGTCTTGAGAATATCCAATGACAGAATCCTAGCCAGGCTGGAGAAGACCATCGCTGCTGAAACAAGGATGGGTGATTCAACAGCAATGACTGCCATTTTATTGAAGAGGTGTCAACTGAGGGTTAGACAGCTGAATTCCCAACTATGTATTCCCTTGGGTTCACTATAATAAAAAAGCAGTTAGATAATACCACAGATATTACAGAAGATAATAAAGAATTATCCATTTGGGATATAGTTCAAAGAGTAAATCATAATCAGCTTCCATTGTGCTATTCTGTCTCAGGGATATTATTGCTGAGTGTAGTAATTGGAAGACTCTTAGAGAAAAGAGTAAAGATCTGAGTGGGGCCTAGAGAAGAAGGAGTCACATATGGGGATAGCTGCTGACTGTGTGTTGGACTATAGAGACTGTCACCAGGGTATTGCAGTGAAGTTTGGGTGGACAAGAGCAAGAGAATGAATCCCTATGAGTATGACATCATGAGTATATAATTGGGAATACTGGCCGAGTGTTGGCCCAAAATATAATAATTCATACTCAACTACAGATAATAGTCTCCATAATATTATTGATTAATAATTAATTCTACTATACAATGTGACGAAGTGCATGAGGAAACTGAACCCATGCAGTAAAAAGGTTACTAGGGTTGCTTGCTGATAACAATTTAAAGTAAACTTTTACAGCAAGGATTTTAATAAAGAGCCTCTTAATACTATTGATCTCTTCAAGGTCATTGGTAGGAACTAGCATATAGCTTCATTTATCAATCAAGCTAACCCTGAAACTCAATAGCCTAGAAAATAAACTAAAATTTCCACTATCTCCACTATCATAAAATATGGGGTAATTAAAAATGACTGAGATTAAAACTTGCAAATTTGTTTGAAGAAACAAAGAACTCTTGTCACAGATATAACTTTAGTGATAACTTGTCCCTCAGAATCCACTTATACAGTTTAGGACCTTTTGGGGAGCTTCTTTAATTTCCAAAGTTATTATACTAAAGGACTCAAACAAAGGCTCTTATTTCCAAGTTTTATTACTTTTAAGATTACTATAATTTAGACGGTTTATGAACATATCAATATAAATTGACTCTACAAGATTTTTTATCAGGGTTCTTGGTTTAGGTTAGATTGCTGATGCTCATTTTCAAGAAAATTTCAGCAATGATACTTGTGGTAGGCTTAGTATGTCACAAATTTCTTAATAATAGGGCTAAAGAAATAACTCTCAAACAGACAGGCAAAGCTTTTGTGAATGAATGAAGACTTGAAGTACATTTTGAAGAAATTGACTGTCATGTCCCATGACTTGATTTCTGGAGTGAATTGCAAGGATAAGGAGTAGAATTTCCAGGAAAAAGGAATCAAATTTTGCTACCTACCCTGACCTTAGATGCACCATGTATAAACGCTGGGTTAAGGCCAAGCAGGCTCAGGTTAATCCCCTAATAATTGCGTTATGAAATCCCAGATGTTATATTTATGGGGTTGAATAATTCCTGCTATAGTGTAAATGTTGATAATTTTGTTACCTTTTTATTTCTAAATGCAGAAGAAATTTGTTACAAAATTTACTATTATAAATAATGGCAGTGTCAGTCAGATCAAGCCTTAAGTTTGTGCATACTTAAGCTATAAAACTACCATCAGTGGTAGCTTTATTCTACTTGCCAGAGTCATTTCCAAGACCAACTAATTGATTGAGGCCCAGAACCCCCAATTTTACTTAAATTTGTTCTACCCTGACCAAACTCTCTGTTGGTCTTCTTCCCTTTAAAATAAAGGCTGTTTTTATATATTTACTTGCCATATGTTATTTTTTTCCTCACTGGTTACCTCTAATGAAGGTCTTCTGGGTTTAATCATATACTATGAAGGTGTTGACACCATGCTAGGTGGTTTTAGTATAATTTTTTAATATTTTTTTAGTACTAGGTGGTCTGATTTTATTAATATTCTATTTGTGGAAAGTTAGAGACATTATTCTCACATTGACCTCTTAATATATAATTAGTTGCAGTTGGAATAAAGCTAAAGTGAAGTCAAATGAAAAGTATAGAATCTAAAGCCTTTAGCTATCATAAAAAGAGAGTTTTTAATGATAACAGATTATCTAAAAACCTAAAAAGGGCCATAATCAATTTTTGAGATAAATGTATAAAAAATTATCATATGGTTAAAGACCAATTTCAAGTTGTCCCAATTAACATTAGATGGGATACGTATCTGCTTATAGATTGCTTTCACAAAGGATGTCCAATTTTGTGTTACCTCATCATGTCAGGTGGCTCATCATGCACTTTTCAATCCATATTGTTACTGGTTGGAAGTGAGAATTCAGTTTAAAGATTACTTCCCCTAATATTTAATTTTTTGATTTTAGCCAGTATTTTTAGTGAAACATTTTTCTTTTATTATAGAACATTACATTTTGGTGTGTCAGTTCATCCTTAAGTTGTGAAACATATAGTAATATTGTGTGTTGTTGAGCTTGGCTAATAGTAGACTTTGGTGTTAATCTTAAGATAAATGAGATATACAATTTTGATAAAATGATAATCGCTCATTATAAATCATATAGAAGCAGATATTAGGATAAGGGAATCATAGTAAATCTGCATAATTTCATCATAGATAACTTTATTAATATTTATGACCAATGAATGGTGGTTAGCTGAGCGGGTAAAACTGCTTCCACCCCTAGTGCAGGTTTTGAGTTCAAAACCTGTTATGGCTATAAAATATTCTCAGTGTGGTATGTTTGTCCCAAGGTCAACCCACCTCAAATAATAATATTTCTGACCAATGCAATGCAATCATCTATTCATGAGCTCTATCAAATTCCCAAACAATTTGACACTTCACTGAAATGTTCTTCTCCTACTATGACTAATTTATTTTTGTTTTAGTTCACAAAATTTAGTGGTAATCTATAAACAACTGTATAGAACGCTTTTACTACTTGTTGACTTCCATGATTGCTTTTTATAAATTAAAAAACGACAATAAAAGCTCTTGTGATATTTTTCTTTTAGTAAACATAAAAATTCTTAGATGAATTTTGTATTTCCTCTCTAACTTATTTATAAAAATTGACCAGTTTTTATAGTCATTTTATAATATGAGGCGCCAATTAGGTTGGCCTTACTTTTACTGCCTTTATTTTTTTCATCCTTTTAAAAGAATTTGCTGATGGTGCTTCAAGACTCCTACCTCTCAAGAAGCCAAAAGTATGTGTAGTATCTTCTGCTACTTGTCCCAGCTCTCCTCCTACACTAGATACATTTTTTAAGCTTAAGATCTATCATATGCTATCCTCTTTAAAGTCTCACTTTAGGTCTTAAAGAAGGAAATATCAGAATACCACATGCTTATTATTCTACTCCATGAGATTTCTTAAAAGGCTAACCAGTAGTTACTCATGTTAGGTGAGACAAAAAAAACCCGTTAAGAGTCACTTCCTGAACTATAAGCTTTTGTAAAACCTCAATCCTGTCACCTCCTAAACTAAGGATTATAAACTTTTGTCCGACTTGCTCAAGGTAGCCTCCCACACATCTAATATGCTAAAAACTGCATAAGAGCGTTGGCAGTTTTGTATTTGTAACAGGCTCTACCACACTATATGTGATAGCTCTGTATGAAGACAAAATTTCATTTAAAATTATATTGATAATAGATGAAATATAGTCTTATTGTATAAAAAGTTCTGCAATAAACTGTAACCTTAATTGTATCCAGGGATATATGCACTTGCATATCAATTTGCTAAGTAATTTCCTGCAATCTCAAATGTACCCCCAGGATAGTGTATGCCTTGTATATATGTTGATTTTCACCCTTGGTCATAAAACTAAATTCAAGTATTTTCATTTACATTTTATAATTGTTGGTCGTCTTGATAAGTACCCCAAAGATCTTCAAAAGGTCTCCACGGACTGTGAAAGGGGGACTATCCTTTCAAGAATATTCATCAGTCCTACAACCATGAGGATTAGTTGTTACTTCTAAGTGATCTTCTGTTGTCCCTAACTTGAGCCCTAGTTGTAGCTGAAAATCCATTTAATGTTCTAAGGGGTCCCAGGCACATTTTGTTTTAGATAACGTGATTGACAGGGGTAAATGTCAAGAGAGTGTCTGTAACATTCTTAAACCCAGAGAGTTGGTGCAACATGCGCAGTCACACCTCCAGGGAACTAGCCGTTAGCAATATTGTAAACATAGCACCAAGGAGGGTGTCAGAGAAAAAGGGATCAGGGCAAGGGTGAACAACACAGTATATAGCAGTTAGCAAATAACCAACAAAACTTGGGTGGACCCCAAAGGGGAATCCATAACCAATTGGAGATCTGTTCTGGCATGCTGGGGTGCCTTAATCTGGAGGAGACCAGGGCAGCCCAGCAGTGCACCAGATATGGTATATATTTTTGTTAGAATAAAATGACTAACATTGTTAGAGACCTCCATGAGGAGGTCTGCGCACAGGTTTACCCAAGGAACCATATTCAAAAAAATGCAAAATAATTTGGGATTTTTTATTAGGAAGTTGATCAATAAGGAAAGTTGGTCTCATGGAAACATACTCAAACAATGGGGGGCAAGTTGTCAGTTGGAGGAAGTGGTGCTAAGCTTAAGCAAACCAATTGGCGCACGCTACCTTTTGCTAGGGTCCTGTAATTCAAAATTTGACTAAACTCAAGTTATATATTGTAACTGGACTTTACTGATTTGCTAATATAAAATATGGAATGGGTTTCAAAACCCTGCTCCTAGAGCAACTGTAACAAACTGTCAGGATTGAAAAAGATGATGCAGTTTAACGCCCTGGCTGTAACGCCAGGATGAGAATCACGCACATTCCCAGGACCAACCTGGTCATATCTCACCTGTCCCAGCGTTGGTCCAGGGTCTGTTTAAGGCCAGGGAGGCCTTCTAACTAAGCTTTTGGCCTCCTGAGGACTAGCTTTACCCTTACAATCTTTGCCCTCAATTATGTCATGGAGCCATGAATTTGCCCTATCATTCTTTTGAGGCTCCACCTCCCCTCCAGGGGCTTTTGACAAGGAAAAGTTCTTGTGGGCCAGGACCAGCTTCATGACGGCGATGGTTTGCTTTGACTTGGGTCATGCAGCCTTGGAAAAAGACTCATGGAAAACTTAGATCAGATCCTGGGCATAGGTGCAGTCACATGTTGGTACCCAACTGTTCTCCGCTGCAAAAATCCCTTCCAGGATACAAGGTACTCAAGCCTTCTTCTTACTTGGTGTGAGGCTACTATTTCCTCCACTTTTTACTCTGGCGCCCCATCCATGAGATAAGCCTCAGGAGTATCTGGTGGGGACCATCAAACAACGTAAGCTTACTTTTATGGAAGACGTCAAAGATCTGGAATAATAAAGAAATATCCAACTGGTACACGGCATGGCCCACCTTTCTGACAATATGGTAAGGCCCAATCCTCTTTGGTTTCATCTTTTTGCATGGATGCTTGATATAGATGTTTCTAGCATCAAGAATCACGAGATCTCCTTCTTTGTACGCAGGACCTACCCATCTTTTCCCATCTATGTTCTCCTTATAATCTTGTATAGCCACCTCCAAATTTGTGTATACCCCTGGTGTACTTTCTTGATTGTTTTTTAAAGTCCACCACCGCGCCCATCTTGAATCCACAACTGGGCTCCAATTTGAAGGTGGGGTTGAAGCCGTAGTTGGAGAAAAAGGGGGAACAACCGCTATATTCATGTTGGGCGTTGTTATAGCTGAATTGGGCCATAGGGAGATGGAAAACCCTATCTGAATAATCTGCGGCAATGTAACACCGCAGGAACTGTTACAGGCGCTGGTTCACTCATTCCATCTGCCCATATGATTGGAGGTGATAGGCAGTTGAATGGTAGGGGCGAGTCTGAAGAGTCTTACACCAGACTTCCTAAAAGACAGATTTAAATTGGGGCCCACAATTGCTAATTATTTATTGGGGGACCCTGTGAAGATTAAACACATGAGAGACGAAGAGCCTAGCCATCTCAGCTACAGTTACGAGGTTCTGCAGGGAATAAAGTGGGAAGACTTTGTAAAACGGTCACCACTAACATAATGGCATTGTAGCCATCAGATACAGGGAATTTTATAATAAAATTCATTAATAAAGAAGTCTAAGGCCCTTCAGCCTTTTGAGCTGGTACCAACAATTTCACTAGTGGTTGTCAATTTGGTTTAATTTGGTTGCAGACCAGGCACTCCTTACAATACCTTCCCACCTGCGCAGCTAACCACTTCCTTTTGTAAGTGTGGCAAATTAGCTCCAGAGTTTTCGCCTTCCCAGGATGACCAACGGTGATTCCATCATGATGGTCCTGGATGATTTCCAGATGCAGTGGTCTGGAGTAAACCCATAGGTGCTCCTGAAACCACACCATCTCATCCTTAAAGAGGTATCCCCTGGTAATTTCTTCTTGAATCAACTTGCTCTTGGAGAGGACCATAGTATAAACAGCTGACAACTGCTGTGAGAGGACTACCTTTCTGAACTTACCTATTCCTCTGCATTTTACAGAGGAGCAAGCGCTTGCCCGTTGGCCAAAGGAGAGGGAAGCTGAGATACAATCTTACACGGTGGAATCATCAAGTAAGTATTATGCACCTCAACCTCCTTAGGACCTGGAGCTAGTACAGGGTTGCGGCTCAAAGCATCTAGCAAACCATTCTACTGGCCTATGTAAACTTCTAAGAAGATGCAAATTGGGCTAGGGTCTCAAGCTAGCGGGTTTGCCATGGGGATTTAATGAAGTGCGTGGTAGTACAACAAGGCTTGGTGGTCTGTAAAAACACAGAATGGTTGGGATGAGCCATGCAAGTGATGACGCCAATAGGTAAGTGTCTCAGCCACTGCCAATAATTCTTTATCATAAACGGCAAAGTTTAACTCTGGTAGAGACATCTTCCTGGAAAAATATACCATCGAATGATCTATTCCATCTTTGCATACCTGTAATAGGGCCACCGCTATGGTGAAGTTGGAGGCATCAGAAGCAACAAGGAACTCTTTATTGAGGTTGACATGGCGAAAGATGGACGTGGCCAACATGGTGCATTTTACTGTTTGAAAGCATCCTGCAAAGTTGGGGACCACTAGAGCACTTTTGCCCTACTCGCCTTATATAAAGGCGCCACTACTTCAGAAAGATTTGGTGTGAATTTCATAAGGAATGACACTTCCCAAAAACTCCTCAATTCCTTAACCAAAGTTGGAATGTGAAATTCATGAATCGCCTTCTCCTTGTCTGGTGTTATCATGTGCTCTTGGTCAAACATAACGTTGCCCAGGAAGGTGACCTGGGACTTGAAGAATTCACATTCTCTTATTTTTAAAATAAGGTCAGCTGCTCTTAAACGCTCCACACCTGCCGAAGGTGTACTGCATAGTACTCATTGTCAGGGGAAAATACCAGAATATCATCCATGTAAGCTACCGCGCATGCCCCAGCAGGTCCTAAAGCCGCATCAATATAGCGTTGAAAGATACCAGGGGCGCTTTTAAGCTCAAATGGCATAACCCATAATTGAAAAATCCCTTTTCTGGTACAAAATGTGGTCAGCCACTCCTAGCCCTTCTTGATACAGATCTGATTGTTCACGTTTAAACATTCCAACTTGGAGAAGACTTTCACCATCTCCACATAGCGTGCAATCTGTGATTCCAGTGGGATGGGATTCAAGTCTGGTACTGTGACGTTGTTGTGATTCCCATAACTACCTGCATGAGCGTAAGATGCCATCAGCCTTCTCTACAAAGAAAGTGGCTACCATACAGGGAAATTTGCTGAAAAATTAATCCTTTGGCTAATTACTATTTAACCCACACATCTAAAGCCTCTTTCTCCCATACATTCACCAGATAAATAGGTGAAGATATATGCACCAGATCAATGGTGAGCTTAAACATGCTATTAAGCTCTGAATGAGCTGGTAGTACATTGGCTGAAGCTCATAAAATGAAGATTCAACCCCTCCAAACAGGAAGGTAAGGGTACCTCCAGAGAGGGCTTCAGAAATGGGGCAAGACTGATAGTGTGGATATTGGGCTAATGGGGAAAATCGCCTTGAAAGTTTGCTTCAGCTAAAGGGGCAACTAACTTGTGACCAATCTTCAAAATTAATGACAAGGTATTGTCTTTCATGTTGGTTCTGACGTCAAACTTTCGCCACCACTCTACACGCAAATTGTTGGGGTACAAGATGTTTTTGATTACTTGGAAGTGGTCAGCCAAAAAGTATCTGCCAACTTGATAATCCACTAACCCCAGAACTTTCAGCGTGGAAATACCTTGGAAAGCCCTCCTATAACCATATCACCTGGAAAATAACTCAGCTCAAGGTAGTCAGCTAGGCCTTGTGCAATAAAATTCTCAGAGGCTCCAGTATCCACCAAAATACTTGTGATGATTTTCCCTAAAGGGGATGAAATGGTAGCAGTCAATAGAAAATACCTTATGATCTTAATTTATAACAGAAAACGCCAACACTTCACCTCAAAGATTTTTTTCAAGGTCTAGCATACCCCCAGGGTACGTTTCTGCATCATAGAATGGAGAAGGATATTTGGCCACTCTTACTACTGAGGTCCTATATACCACCATATCTTCAGCAACTGCATAAACATTTTTATATTGTAATAGTAACTCCTTCTCCACCTCCTGGGTTCTTCGGATCATTGTTGTGGCTAAGCGTGGGTTCTCTGGGGTAATTTGATACACTGAAATGTGTTCCATATCTGAGACATAAGAGAAGATATATAACTCTGTTGTATATATGGAAACGTCATTATAAAACGCGTTTTGGGCTGCAAATGACCCCTTATCCATTCAGCAATATGTTGTGCGACGTTATTTAAGGCCATTACCAACAGGACCTCTGTAGCGGATACTGCCTGCACTGTCCAAACGCGGTGCTGAAGAAAAAACAGTTATTTGTGTTTATTTTATGATTTTTGGTGGAAAGTCTGGGAATCATGACTTTCAGATTACAAAGTGACCGTATTACCATGTATGAGCAAGAAGGGTGTTACTTCCCAGTTGGAGGCAGCAAGAATATTGCTGAGATGTTCCAACCATTAGCAAAATGAGAAAATGGAGGCGAGCCCCGCTGCAGCCGTGGCCAACAGCTGGGGTACCCCATTTGAACTATTTAAAAGTCACACATGGAAAAAGTTCGTGCATATAAGAGAAAAAGGTTGATTATTTAAAGTCAGGAGAGTGTCTATAACTCTCCAGTTCCTAGTGTGGTAGTGCATGGTGCACTGGACCAACGCAAGAGAACTAGTCATCGGTATTAAAATATAGATAGCCCTGCAGATGGTGCTTGAGCAAAAGGGACATAGGGCGAGGGTGGTTATCATGATACAAGCAAATGGGATTGAACAATCAGCAAAACTTGGCTATACCCAAAGGGCAGTTTATAACCAGGCTTTGAACAGGGCTAGAGCGCAAGGGTGACTCATTTTAAAGGTAACTCGGGCTCATCAGTGTATCTGAGTTTGTAATAATTTTAAGACACATAAATTGGCTAAAGTGATGTGAGACCTCCTCAAAGAGGTCCGCAAACAGGTTCACCCAAGTCAACATAAGAAAAAACGTAAAACTGACTAAGAGTTTATTGAATTGAAGACAACCAACTAGAAAGGTTGGTATTAAAGGATCATAATTGAAAAAATTGAGGAAATCATTTATTGGAGAAAGTGGTGCTAATCTGAAGTACATCAATAAGAGCACACTTGCAACTGACAGGGTGCTATACTTTAGATTGTATGAACTTGAGTAATTAATTGAAGTTGAGGCAAGCAAAGTTGGAAATTCGTAAACTAATGGAGATTAACACTTGTTCACCGAGCAAACAAATTGAGCCATTGTTGTTTAACAGATAATTCATCTGTTTTACCACACAAGAGCGAAAACAAGGGGCTGGGAGTTAAAAACAACACCTGGACCACCCTTGGCATATCTGGCTTGTACTTAGCGTTGATCCAAGGTGTGTTTTGGTCAGGAAGGTCCTGTAACTTGACCCTTTGGATATCCTGCTGCACAGCCTTTTCTTTGATGTTGGTGACCTCAATTAGGTCATGTAAACATCACAGGTTGATTTTTTGGCAGCTTATTGATCCCTACCATTTTTTGGGGTTTTCTTAATTTATGGACTTGAGTGACACTACAAGTAATTGTCACCTGACCTTCAGGTGATCAATCAGATCACTTAGTCAGGAATACTTCTTGGGGTATTTTAGGCTTGAATTGGTTGGTCACAGTTTTACTAGAGTTGACTGGAGATGTTCTAACTATCAAAATTTTCTAGGTAATTTACAGAGGTATTGAACTTAATCCCCTCTTGGGTCTAGATGTAATTCAGCTGTGGGAGTCAAATTATCAATACTCTTCCCATCATATCTGATATCAGGATATCCAACATCACTCTCTTTAAGAATATTCGTAGATATATATCAATGTAAGAATTAGCTATGAACTTGTTTGATTGTTAATTAAGTTTTCAAAGAATTAATTTGGTATTCAACTCCCCGTTTTTAAGTGATAGCATATGGTACATCACATATGAAATCAAATTTTCCTCACCAGGGCGCTATTAAATTGTGATAATATAAGACAAAGTCTGAAATCTCAAAGGCATGTAATGGTTGGCGAGTTGCATTTGCTGCTTGATCTTCCCTTATCACCATATTGGTCAGATTTGTCATTGCCTCTGACTGAAGTTTTTTTGTCTTCTGGGATGAACTTCTTACCGCTTTCTCACGCTCTTTGGTGTTATCATTAGTAACTTCTCAAGCTTATAAAGCTGGGATTCCAGGTTCTCTTCCGTATAAGGCCTTGAAGGGAGAAATTTTGATAATTTGAAGGAAACTTATCCTATAAGCCATCAATGCACTTGAGAGAGGTATTGTTACCAGTGTAGTGGATTGGTAGTGCCATCTTGCGTAGTATTGATACCAATGTCTCATTTACTCTTTCTACATTCTCATTAGTTGATGGGTTGTAAGGTGCTGAGAATAATTGTTAAGTTCCCATGCTCATAGTTAAGTTTTTCACAACTCTTGATGTAAAATTCTTCCCATTATCGCTTAGTAAAACCTGTGAGCAGCCTTAGCTAGTAATTTTGGTTCGATATAAAAAAGTTAGCAATAGCTTTAGCACTTTGTGCGGTAATGGGAATTTCTTCAATCCACTTCGTGAAATGATCAATCCCTACTAGGATATATCAAATTCGTCCTGTGGACTCAGGTAGTGGACCTATGACATATAAATTGATGGTATGAAACAGCTTCTGAGGGGTCATAGTTTGATAATTGTACTTGGCTTTATGCAGCTTCTGTTTTTTACAGATGCAAGCATCTAAAATTTCCACTACAAAGTCCCGTATTCCTTCCTAATACTAGTTATCATTGATCCATTCATAAGTTAACTGGCTTATACACGGCCTAAAGTAAAGTGGTCTTCCATTATAACTGGTACCTGTTCAGAATGTCGCAAGTAAGGCGGCCAATCAATTCCAACCTTCTTGTAAATTAATCTGTTGATAAACCCTTTGTATTTTGAGCATGTCGTCTAAGCATCTTCTGAACTGGTACATCTTTGACCTCCTAAGAGTCTGGCTTCATGAGTAGGTCATGTAACCGTTCAGCTTCACTATTGTCAAGATATAGTAGGGGTAACCAAGTCAGTCAATCTACGTTCATGTGTTTTGTTCCAGCTCGTTGGACAATATTCATGTCATAGTGCTGAAGTTCGAGAGCCCATCTGGATAGCTTTTCTGTCGTATCATTCATATATTGCAGCCACTTTAGGGAGGCTTGGTCTGTCACAACTGTAAAGTTTGTACCATACAAGAAGGGCCGGAAATGTTTCACCGCCAGGAGAACAGCTAAGAACTCTTTCTCTGTGACGCTACAACTTTGCTTAGTTTTGGAAAGTGTTTTGCTATAGTATGACACCGGGTGGTCAATGCCTTTTTTATCTATTTGATAAAGGATGGCACCTACGACTAAGCTGGAGGCATCTGTGAACAGGATTAATTGGCTACCCATAATCCAGTTGTCATAAGATTAGTCATCTTTTCAACAAACTCTTAATTGACTCAAATGCAGTTTTTTTCTCTACTCCCATACAAAAGGAGCATTTTTGGAAGGCAACTGGACAAGAGGTTCAACAAGTTAGCGAAGTTAAGGATAAAATGATGGTACCATCTAGTACTAAAAAAAGGTTAAAATGATGGTAATATCCCATCATTCCTAAGAATACCTGTAAGTCTTGAAGGACCTTCAGCTTAGGCATCTTGGAGATTGCTTCAACCTTATCATACAAAGGTCGTATTCCTTCCTGTAATATGGCATGTCCTAGAAATTCCAAATCTTGGTGGAAAAAGGTAAACTTTGCAGGTTTTAGTTTGATATGATTCTCTCTCAGCCGTCAAAACAGTGATTTGAGTTGCTCTAGATAATTGGTGAAGGTTTGGAAAACACCGGTATGTCATCTAGGTAAACGATCACTCAGCTGAGTTTAAAGTCTTGCATGATATGATCTATTTCCAGTTGTAACGATGTGGGAGCGTTGCATAATCCCTGTGGGAGCAGGGTGGGTTGTGATAACCCCTCTGTGCATATTAGCGCATACTTCTCTTGGTCTTATGGCAAAAACTGCATTTGCAAAAAACCACTTGTGAGGTTCATCGCGGAGAAGAACTTTGAGCTAGAGAGTCAGTCCAGGGCATCATCAATCCATATGATTGGTTAAAAGTCCTTCTTAGTGATACTATTTAGCTTCCGGTAATCCATCACTATTCTTTGACCACCATTTTACTTCTTTATGAGTAACAATGGGGATGACCATTGACTCTGGTAGGGCACAATTAAGTTAGAATCCAATAATTGCTTGAGATCAGTCTTCATGTATTGCTCCTCTACCTTTGACTTTCTATATGGCTTTGATTTGATAGGGGTTGAATCTCCTATGTCAATACTATATGTCCAGATTTCATGTGACCATAGTTGTTATCTGACATGGAGAACACATCCTGATTTTTTTCAAGTAGATGATGCACTTTCTCAAGTTCCTCCTAATTTAAGGAATCATATATTTGGACTTGAGGAATAGCGCACATTAATTTGTCAGCAGTAGGCTAAAATCAAGGTGAGTATCAATAAAATGTACCTTGTCAATTTCGTCAATGGGAATTGATTTACCTTTTCCAATTTCATGATGCTTCTTGACTAGGATATTATTGTTGGTTAAGTTACCAAGTAATAGCCCAATAGGACGCTGATAAGCTGATTCGAAAATTACTGGCAAAATTATTGGTTCAAACCTACTTAATCCATCAACACTAATGATATTTAGCAAGCAGATTAGGGGTATACACAGGGTTATGTTTGGAGACAACACTCTTTGTTCTCCTGGTTTAATTTTCACCTCCTTGGTGGCATAAAATGGTATGCAATCTGCTGCATCTAATGAGTCATGTAGCTTTTTTGTGTTTCTTCCAGATGTAGAATATCGCAAAGATAAAGTGGAAACAGGGTACTTAACCAGACAAGGGTAATCCTTCATGCTGAAATCTTTATTATCCAAGACAAGGGGAACTTTATAGCAGAGGAGTGATAAATATCCTTCTTTTATATAGATAATTTCTTCATATCGATCATAAATTGCCTCCCAATGAAAATATCATATTGACTGCTGTCAAGGGCAATGGCGGGAGCTGAAAACACTAATTTGCCAAATCAGATTGGAAGTGATGAGTAGCCTCTATCTCGGGGTTATTTGGATCAGCGGTACTGTATGCTTGAGTGTATTTAAATTCTGGAGCGAGCATGGTCTTCTTGATGAGGTGGGACAACACAACATCGATAAGTGACTTTGTATCCAAGATAGCAAAACTCATATCTTTTGAATTACCACTTCCACTTTGGTGATGGTTCCTACAAACTTTGGTGAAAGGGCTAACACCTTCTTGTGGCGGAATGTTGCATTGAACTTTTGGGCAGTCTCAGGATACTTCTTCTTGATTTACATTAGATTGTGGACACTTGAGATGGGTCAGATCAACTGGGAAAGGTACTGATCAGCATAGCTGGCTAATTCAATTATCTGAGGGCACCCTATAATCTGACTGAGGTAGATGCCTTCAGGAACCTGAAAGTCACCAAGACTTTAGTATTCAATTGGTCTGGAATGGCAAGCTTAGCAGGTGAACATAAAGTATAATAACCTTTATCCTAATGACTCCCTTCAGAGTCATCATTGGGTTCATTTTCATTACAAGAAAGGTGAGTAATCGGCATTTTTTTGCTTCAGGTACTTTGGTTGGTCGGCTTTAGAGGTACCTGACCCTAAGCCGAACTTCCTTTTCCCTGCTCAGAAAGGGCAGGGTTTTCTTTTTAGTAATAGTGGTGCCCAACCCAAAAAGGGAGAGCCGCCACGCATCTTTAATTGCAAAAGGTCAAACAAAGGGGTTATTGGAAAAAAAATCCAAATATGGCACCTCTGCTAACAGCCTAAGAAGCCATATCAGAAGGTGTTGAAGCTTTGGGGAAACTTTTTGTCCAGCGCCTGCTTTAGCTGGTGGACCATGCCGGACAACATCAGGTAGGAGCATCAGCAACATGTGGCATAGGGAGGTATAGTTGAGTGTTTTCTTTATTAATGAAGCCGGCAGTATTTATTATCTCAATGTGTTGAGCTAGTTGATGATCACCAATGTGATGAAAGCAGGCACACAAGTATATGACTTGATGCGCTGGCAGGTTTCAGGATAATTGGGGTCAAAAAGAGAAGTTTTTGCCACATTGATGCAAGCATCGCTCACTCCAAAAACAAGCTCCTCGATCTCATACTTTGCATTTTACTCAAAATCATGGGGGAAATTGGGGATAGGAATACCCTCAACCAGGGGTTCCATTACCCCTTGGAGTTTCTGGCGGAGTAGGGTGTTGCAGAAGCAGCAGTGGCTTTGACCGCCATTTTATTAATATTTTTATAAATTGGATAACCGTTTTTAGGACAAAAATGATGGGAGCGCAAATCAGGAAGATTGACAAAAATTTTTCTAATGCAAAATCTGGTTTGGCATTATATGGCCAGTCACTTTTGTTAATCCAATCAAGACACTTGAAAGAATTTAATTTAGCTAACACTGGGCCAGCCACTGGAGTTAGCAAGTTGGCTGCACTTTATTGGACATGAACTGTTGACCACGGCAGCTCAGCTGAAACTGTTTCAGGTATCAGCTCAGGTTGCCATAAATTGTCCAAATTTTAAATTTTTTAAAATCATGATTGGCTGCGGTTTTGGAAGCCATTCAGAATTCGCTGAGGATGGGGCAGGAGAATTGAGCCCCACTCAAAGAATTTGGGCGTGGCTGCAGCTGAGCTGATGCTGGAGAAGGAGCAGAATTAGTGAAGGTTGAAACTGCCAGGCACTTGCACTTCAAATGGTTGAGTTTGAAGCACAAGAGGCAAATGGCGCAGCCGTTTTTGACACACGCCTAGAATGGGTGATCAGGGGCGGATCTGATCTTGGTGATGGAGGAGTCACAAGGTGGGTGTCATGATGGAAAAGGCAAATCATCATAAAGGCATAAGGCCCTGCTAGACGATCTTCCCCATTGGGAATCACGAACTGCAACACATGGCCTGTACCATAAATGGCCAAACCTTCTGTGAGTTTTGGTGGAAGCATTCAGGGGAAAGATGGGAGGGCAACTAGGCAAACTGGACTGCCAAAGTGGTCTTATCTGGGAGCCAAGTGCAAACAGTTGGGAGGGAATAATTTTTAAATCAGTGGCATCTTGGCTACTGTCGCTTCATCAGATTCAGAATATAATACAAGATTGAAATACCCCTTGGTGGGGTGAAAATTGATAAAGCTGGCGGGTTTATACACTGCCATGGCCATCTCAACGATGATCATGCTTGTATATGGGAAAAGATTCCCATATTTAACCCAGAGGCTGAAATGCAAATTGCTCCATGGGAGCACCAAAGGGCTCAGGAGCACCGCTTGGGAGCTTGCAAGGTGGTGGTCCAAGTCCTGAGGGGGACATAACGCCCAGTAGCGTTGGAAGACTAGCAGAGCCTACCCAGGCACGCTTCAGTGGCATCTGAAACATACCAGCAGGCAGCGCACCACTAACCATGCCAGGGCAGCAGGCTTTGATAGCATAGACATTTTTTTGCTCATTTGAGCGTTCATGCTTTTTTATTTTTTTAAATCCAAATTTGGCTTCAATTATAGCTATTAAAGTGAAAGAAAGATAAGGGCAGGGATTCTATTGAAACAAAATTACTCTGTATGGCCGCTCTTCTTGCAGTAGTTACATCTTAGCTTTTCCTCCTTCTTAGGCTTTGCTTCTTCCTCGGTATAAACTAGGTTTTATAGAGGCCTTTTATGAGTGCTCTGGCTTATTATATCAATTACATCAAGTAAAACTTCCTTAATATCAAATACAAGATTGAAGCTTCATTTAACAGATGTGATGTGCATGGCTAGGTCAGGGTTACAATGTAAACCAGCAACAACAGCAGCTATATCATCATCCAGAGTCAGCATCTTTGAGGTTAACATTGTATGATCTTCTATATGCAAGCGGCCAGCAAATTGGGCAAGCGTTTTCCTTTCAGCATAGTGCAATTCTCATGAAGGCCTGTTTCTTCAAACTCAGGCTCTGCTTTGACCCAAATTACTTGATGAGCGCTTTCTTTACTTCTCGCCGGGTATGTAAGTCATCCATATGAGGTACCATAACCTCTTGAGCTATACGGCTTAAACAAGATAAAATATGCTCAACCTTTGGATGATAAGTTGCACCTTCCATCACAGCTTCATAGATGTAGAGGATAGTTGCGTTTCTCCATTCACCAGGTGTAAACATGTCCTTGAATATAGGCCTAAAGGTAGTGCCTCCAATACATTAACAGCATGTACTCAAGGAGTTTTAAGTTAAGTAATCTCAGTTCATACATTGCTCTATTCAACTTGGCGTTCCAGTCGTCATACTTAGTCGTTTATAGGATTGAGATGTTGCTCCATTTCTTTCAGGGTAAGTCTTAGTGTAACATCTAGCAGAGTGACCCTTCTCTCAAAAATGAATTTATCAAACTCTAAGTTCTAACGTGGATGTCTAGATCATGAATTTTTTGGCGAGATGATGAGTTTCATATTTGCAAAAACTTTTTTCATTATCCAAGACTAAAATGCGCTGATTCTTGTCCTCTTTCATGTCCTTGAATTCAGTGCTTTTGAGGAGGCTTGTCAGCTTGGTTTTTAACTCCTCTGAGAGATTAAACAAGCATTTCTAAGCTTCATTGAGGCGACAATAGATTTGGTTAATGTCCTCCCATCTGGGGGATTTGCCTCTCATATCTACCCTTCAACTTGTTGAGTCACTCAATAATGGACAAAGTAGATGTCTCAGTTGCACGGTTTTCTAACTCTTGTACGATCTGAGCTTCTCAAGAAATAACATTTTGTGACACTGATGAAGGCTCAGAGGTTCAATGGGCCTACATCACATCAATTTGTCGTAAGGCTTGCTCTAGCTGTGCCTCAAAGATGGATATTTGATCTTTCTCCTGGTAAAAACTAGTAAAAGCTTGAGCTGCCATTTCACCATGAGATTGCTAATTCTGTCGATGGAGCTCTTCAGCAAAGGCATCAAGTAATTGCTTAGTATTTTCATTTGACTCTATTATATCTTTTCAAAAAGGTTTACAACCTCCTCCACATAATTGATAACACCTGAATCAATTGTCCTCATTTTATTATGGAGCTGAATGATGTAGGAACAAAACGCTGAAAAAAGGGCGGACGTCTCCTATACTTTGAGATGATTATATACCTGCTCATTAGCCATCAATTGATCCCTTTGGATATTGATATGTTGGTGAAATTCCTCATTATGGACTCATAGCAATTGCATGATATTATAGAGCGCAGGATGTACAAATTGCATGATGTAGTGAGATAGATTTGCACTTGATTATAAACCTCTGGGAGTGAGCTAGTTTCATACAGGTTCATGAGAGATCTGCCCATGGCAGATGCCCTATTGAAGTTGCCTCTTTGACATGGGTTAATGAAAAATAAAGTAATGCTTTGAATCCTTCATTAGAAATCCTAGTAAGATGATGAGATTCAGGAAAAACCATAGGATTTTCTTGAACTTCTTCTAATGTGACGAGGGGTGGACTTCCCATTCAATCATAATCTTCACCATTGCTATAGTGCACCCAGCAGGTGATACTATCAATTGTGTTATCTTCCATGGTGCTATCAATTAGTTGCAGGTATCTTTAAGCGCGGCTAAGCCCCTGTAGTGAGCATTAGCCTGTAGGGCTCCCATTTTTGAGCTCGATGGTGCTATACCCAAGAAGCCCAACTGTCAATAATTGAGGTTGACTAAGCCAAAATCAAGCACTTTTTATTAGAAGGGTGCCAGGTCACCGCTTATGTCCATTTAGCTAAAGTACCTTCCTATTGTAAGAACTGCAAAATAGACTTGTTGAAGTCGAGTACCAAAGCGAGATATAGAAGCAAATGACGTAAATTTAATATAGTATAAATTGGGGTTTTTATTTGTTGCAAATAACATCATAAACCTCAAAAGGAAAAGGATTAATAAAGCTTTAGAGGTGGAAGTCCAAAAGGGAGGCTCTTGATCAAATGTTTCATTCTGGATGTTATAATGCCTTTGTACCATAATTTTGTTAAAGAAAAGATGGTGAGGCAAATATTCAAGCAGTATGAGACTGTGTGTCAGTTAGGTTGAATATTCGGCAGCTTATTGATCCTTACCCTTTTTTAGTTTGTCTTAATTATGGCCTCGAGTGCAACTAAAATTAGTTTCACCTGACCTTCAGTATATTCGTTATATCAATGAGTCAGGAAGTCATCTCAGGGTATTTTATGCTTGAAGTGGTTTGTTAAAGCTTTGCTAGAGTTGACTGAAGCTGTGCTGATTATCAATTTCTCTAGATAACTTATTTAGGTGATGGATACAACCCCCTTCTTGGGTCTAGAAGTCATTTCAGCCGAGGGAGTCAAATAAAGAATACTCTATCCATCATATCTGATATCTGGATATCTGGATATCTGACAATAATAAAGTATTTCTGGATGTCATTGTTCGTACAATATAAAATATGATTTATTTTATAATATAGCAAGCTCAACTCTAGTTCTAGTGATCTCTGCAATCATATTGCTTTCAGCATCCAGGTGATCTAGGTAATTTTGATTAGGTTTTGTTTTCATAGGTCCTTGGTTATTCAATTACTTATTAAATTGGCTAATAATATCAACAATAATCATCATAAGCTTGCCTTTACAAGGAAAACGAAGTTCAGGGGGTTCTGTGGGCAACGCACTAGGTAAGAGTTGGCAAAAGAGATTAAAGTTTAAGCAGCAGAAATCAACGTCCCAGGTTATATCCCAAAGTGTTTTGAGATAGATTGTTGAGCTAAAAACATACAATTTGACACAAATTATCAATGAGAGAAGCACCTGCGAGTTAAGTGAGTTTGGTAAGAGCTTTGGCATATATTGGCGAAATAAGACGTGGGATACTTGCAGTATAGTCCGCGCTGTAGGGGCTGGTTTTGTGCCCAACTGGAGGGTCGTACAGAACTGTAGACTAAGCTCAACCATCACAATAGTTTCTCTATATCTTGGTAAAATAATCATAATAAACAGGGAAGACTTAGAAATAATATGCTAAACTTTATTTAAAGTATCTGACTATCTAATAAAAGCAAAGACATTTCTAAGCTCCAATACCAATATAAAAGGGTTTTACAATAGTTTTAATCTGATTCATGAAAACCAATATGAGCTGAAAAGTCTTAGCTTTTCACCAAGATTGCAATTTATAAACTTATCTGACTTTATATACCTTGTATCTGGTAATTTTCCGAATTTTTGAGCCATAATTATGCCATATTTTTAGCTTTTTTAGTGCCATTAGCTTCAGGCCTGACTGTCAAAATAAAAACTCATTTTTGGTCAATGACCTTAGATAGATCATTGATGTTTCAAAAGGGTTTTGGTCTTAATTCCAGTGTATTTAGATGATTGTCCTTGGGTGGTAAGTCTTCCCAGGTAAAATGTCATTAACTGTGACATCACCCTCTTCTCTTAATTGGAGTTAGCCCCACCTGAGGGATGTTGGCCAAAGCAAAGTTTTTGTGAAAGGTTGATATATCATGGCGGTTTGAAGTCTTTTAGCAGGGCCTACAGCGTTGGAGAATTTCATGAAAGTCGAGGGTCAACTCCTGAGCTTTTGAGAAAGTCTCTTTGAGATACCTAGCTGTTCTCTGTTTGATCATAGCCTTTCCAGGACACCAAATACTGAAGGCGATGTTGGAATAAGTGGGAGGCGAGGATGGCATCAATTTCTTTAGGGTTCACCATATACCACTAATTGCGGTGGGAAGGCATGGAACCCTCAAAGGGGGTCAGAAGGCTTTTGTGGAGGGTGCTAAAAACTTTGAAGGATGGGGGAAAGTCACCTTGGTAAGCTGATTAGCCAACCTTACTGATGATTTTGAAAGGTCCAACACGCTTGAGGCCAAACTTATAGCAGAGCTGCTTCTAGTAGAGATTCTTACCATTGACTTTTAACAAGTCGTCTGGCTTGTACTCAGGTGAATCATAAAGCTTGCGTCAGCATATGCTTTGTAGATCCTCAAAGAATTAAAAATGATCCTTTACTTCATGGTGTATGTCTCTGATCTCTTTGGAGCGCTCATTGACAGCAACAACTGTGGACTCTATCCGTGAACTCAAGTTAAAGTGGGTTCATAATCTTAGTTTGCAAAAAAGGAGGACGTTCATGTTGAGGTATGAGTTAAGTTACTATAGTAAATTAGCTACAGCAGTGTCACAATCGGAAAATCCCCAGTTTCCAACTGCCAATAAGTAAAAATTTTTTTGGAGCTACCAGTAAGCAACCAAAGCAGCCTAACCGAGTAGGGAGAGGTTTGGGGTACCAACAGCGCCAAACATGGCCTACTACTGGTTGGTTATGCAAAGTCCTCTGGGTTGGTCTGACCCAACCACCTGAAAGCTCCTCAAAACCAAGCACCTGAAAAAGACCACAGGTATGCGAGGAATGCTAACCCTGAAACAACCTTTGTTTTTATTCCAGATAATAAAAACAAAGGTGCCCGCTGACCAGAGCTCATCTGGGGAGCCACCGTCAATGCTCCCCAGGTATGGAATGCTATGGAAACTATTACAAAGTGAACTTTGGAATCAGAAGGCACGTTTTATAAAGGCCGCCCCTTGGGGGCCTAACCCAAGTCATTGATTAGGCTTTCACAAGCCTAATCTACAACTTGGGTGAGGCACAACCCAGCGCCCAAAACGACCAAACCAAAAGCATTTAAAAATGGTCTTAGATTTTGGAAAATCTGAATCTGAGACAGAATGTATGATCGAGACAAACTTGATTATTACAATACCCCCACTAGAGGAGGGCCTCTCCCCAAAGAGGCGCCCCACAGCAGAAGGCCGCCATGATGAGGGCTTCCTGGGGAGAGTTACCTCAAGCTCCAGGAAATTAGCCCAGATGCACTCTGGGCCCCTCAAGGAAACATAAATGGTAGGAGTGAATTGGGACTGGGCTGCCAGAATCAGCCACTTGGCTCAAGGACGCATGCCCAGCACTTGGCTGCGTTACACCTCCTCCTGAGCTCCTGATGGCGATGGTCTTCCCATCCTGAACAGGAAGGCTCTTTCCCCAACAGAAGCGCGAGAAGGTGCACAGTGCAGCGCAGCTGGACATCTGACCCCTTTCCTGGTGGACCATCCGCAGGTTAGGGAGCCCTGCTGGGACAGGTCCCCTCAGTGCCACTGAATCCTTGGTGAGTGGGAGGCCCCACCAGGAAATTAACCAATGGTCACTTCAAGTCCAGAGTTGACCATCAGTCACCAGCTCCCACCGGTGCTGGTTCCTTGACAACTGGGACCAAGTGACCACTGAGGTCAGCCAAACTGGGGATCAGTGGTGTGCAACACACCATTGACTTTGGAATAATGTCATGATCAGAAAATCCCAAGTTTATAACTACCAATAAATAATTATTATTTTTGTGATACTGGCAAGCAACCAAAGAAGCCTAACAGAGTAGGGAGAGCTTTGGGGCACTGACCGAGCCAAACATTTCCTACTACTGGTTGGTTATGCAAATCCTCTGGGTTGGTCTGACCCAACCACCCAAAAGTTCCTCAAAATCAAACACCCAAAAAAGTACACAGGTAATCAAGGAATGCTAACCCCAAAAAACCTTTATTTTTATTCAAGATCATAAAAAACAAAGATGCCCGCTGACCAGGGCTCATCTGGGGAGCCACCGCCAATGCTCCCCAGGTAGGAATTGCTAGGGAAATTATTCCATAGTGAACTTTAGAATTGGCAGGCACACCTTATAAAGGCCGCCCCTCAGGGGCCTCACCCAAGTCATTGATTAGGCTCGCACAAGCCTAATCTACAACTTGGGTGAGGAACAACCCAGCGCCTGAAATGACCAAACCAAAAGCATTTAAAAAACGATCTGACTCAGATTTGGGAAATCTCAAATCGAGTCAGAATGTACAATCAAGACAAACTCGATTGTTTCAAGTAAATAAGAGGCTAATTGTTCTGTTTTGAATTAGAAGAAATGCAAGAATTGCTTTAAAACTTTATTCATCTTCTCTGTCTGCCATCTTACTGAGGGCGAAAGTCTGTGGAGCAGCAGGGCGGATTTCTAAGATAGACAGTAAGGCTTACTAGAAGTGGGCAGCTAATTAGAGGCCCAATCTCTAATCTTTTTGTTCAGGAAGCCATGTAAGCAAAAAAAGTGGTCCACAAAGAGGCGGTGGTCTGGACATAAATGATTGTAGTATTGCAAAGGACAAAATGGGCCATCTTGGTTAGAACGGTCCACCACCACCATTACCACATCATGACCCTTAGATAAGGGAGTTTCATGATAAAATTAATGCACACCAATGTCTAAGGGCCTTCCGCGGTTTGGAGGTCAAAAATTAGGCCAGCGGTCTTTTGAAGACTAGGTTTTGATCTACTTCACGTCAGACAGGGTTTCGTTAATTTGGCCACACCAGTGGTAAGGCTCTTATAATTGTAGAACGTCGAAAGGACTCAATTGATTTGTTCTTTCCAGGGTGGCCAGCTTTGGATGAGTCATGGGCTTTGCGGATCACCTCCTCTCTTAAGAGTCCAAGTGGCAACCACCACTTGCCCTGTTCAAGGATGATCTCATCGATCAGCTGGTAGCCCTTGTTTGGGGTTCACCATTTCTATAGCAGCTTACCTGATGTTAATGTAGTACGTCGATAAGGGCTTAGACAACCTAACAAAGCATGTGTTTCAGTCTCTCCATCCAGGGGCTGCATCACAGCAAGAAAGAGGTTTGCAAGTGGGCTTTACTTCACCTGTTTCAGCTTAATTAATACTTGGTAATATGGGCGTCAACTAGCGCTGGACTGAGGCGAAAGCAGGATTCCATAAGAGGTCATCAAGTAACAGGTTCTGGGTACCATTTTGAAGTCTTAATGGAATCTGAACGCTAACAGAATCCCCGCCACCTGGACTGGCGAGGGGTCAGCTTCTGGGGGAGTGGTAGAACATTGAAGCCTTGTCTACAATGCGGACATTAAAGTGGCATCTAAAGCCAAGCAGATTGTGGAGCCAGTGCTATACAGCTTCAACAATAGCAATGAGTAAACCTTATTGTAAGTGCGTAGTTAAGCTGATCCAAGGACATCTTCTTAGAGAAATAGGCATAAAGTATCCACTCCATCCTTCCCTTCCTGGAGCAGAGCTGATACACTGCAAATTAAGAAGCGTCAGTTGAGACAATAAAATTATGGCTGTGGTCTGCATGTGCTAGCACAGGATTGGATGAAATATATGGACTTAATTTAAAGCGCTTCGTTGCATTTTTTGGTCAAGCTGAAAATCTTTTAGATGTGGTGTAGAGAGGATCTTTGTCACAAAGCTGGCAAAAGAAAATGAGACTAGCCTGCCAGCTGGGGTGTAACATTAAGAAAGAAAACCAGAATGTCGGTGCATAGCTGTCCAAATGACTTGGTAATGGACGGGAAGTGAAGTGATTTCAGAGCAGCGACTGATGACCACAATTACCACCATTCCTATCAATAACTAAGCTGTGGCCACTGCAGTTAGCTCCTTATGGCCCACGGAGGGCCCTGAATTTGCTGCGGTGCACAGGTTGTTGAGCATGCAGTGAGGGCATGGAACCTCGCCCAACAGGGAGAGATGATATCCAATAGCTAAGATAGTTCTTGACGCCAGAGGGCGTCTAAAAGCGGGGGCATCCCTAAAAGGTCACTAACTTGATATTTTCATTCAAGGAGAGTGGGTAGAAATGTATTGATCATGACCACTAGGGACCATTCAATTGCACAACCCGGAGAATATGGAATTTTGTAGAGCAGGAGCAGAAAGTAAAAAAATCTATAACTGCAAATTGGGTGGAGGGGGAATTGTTTGTTAGATTTTTTTAAATTGATTAACAACCATACCTGGGAGGGATGGTTGCCTTAAGTACTGGAGGTCTTAGGGAATAAATGAGGTTGTATGAACTGAGGGTAGCGTGATCCCAACTAATTCCGCAGATGTGATTTTGCAACTTATTCAGCGCCTAACCAAACTTCCTATAGCCAACTGACTCTCAAACAAATTATGCAATAAATTTACCATCCTAGCATGATTCCACTTGATGGATCAGTGAGACGTCATTCAGAGGGCGAAGGCTTGTGCTTATTGCCAGAACACATAGTGTTGATACCATTAGCTTTAAACAGATTTGCCTCCCTCAAACCCATTGTGGTTGACCCCCTCTTCCAGAGAAAGGGAAACACTATGGCGATTTTTTGAACCTAATTGTACCATAACAAACTCAATTCCACTACACCTCAAGACATTAATTTTTGGCCCCATCAGCAGAGCCAGAACTTATTGCCAGAGAAAAATGCCCACCCCTAACCCTTTGATGGCAACCTCTTGCCGTCCCACCTTCACGCACACTTCCCAAATCTGCTGCACCAGATCTTGGGTGGTAAAGTAAGGGGGAAGGGGGCAACTTTAAGGGGTTACGACATCACCCATTTTATACCCAACACATGGGCCAAATCTCCCTGAGTCACAAAATAAACAGCCGCCTTCCTCAGTCCCTTTTTTGTGCAGAATTAGAAACCATGTGGTTATGGTGCAGAAAATACTTCCCCAAACTTACGTACTCTTCCTTTTAACAGAGGGAGCATCACCACTGGGGACTTGGGTGATTGTGACATTGTTACAGGCTTTTGGCAATTTAATGTAAGATCTGGTGGTCTTTGGGGGATGGGGAGCTTTGGGTGTAGAGCATAAAGGGGCTTTCAATAACTTGCCATAATTGACACAGTCCTGGGAGCTGATTAAACTGTTTTCATATACTAGGAGCCCTTTCAGGCCATGAGAGAATGGATCAAGTGGCAATATTTCCAGTATGCCAAGGTTGCCTCAACCTCAGTCTCCTCTTATCCCTCAACCATGATAGGCTCTGGTTCCACTTGGATATTCCCCTTAAATGGGACAACTTTGGAGCGTAGAGAATTGGGTGCTGTTACCAATGGGCCAGGAGCATTAACTTAAACTCGTTGTTGCCCAAATATGCCTCCGACACATGGGAACTAGAGCAAATACTTTTAAATTTTTGGGTGGGCACCTGCATTCGCAGGTGGCACATGTCCAACATGATGGTTGACCTCACTGTGATTACATTGGCCAGGAGATGTTTCTGGTCTGCAAAAATTTTGTAATCAATATGGCCTTGGTCTGATGCTCCTGAACCAGGGATTGAGTTGCTCTGAATGTAGTGCACATGATCCGCCACATATGGAACCTCCAGGTGAATAAATACTCAATTGAAAAAGAGGTGTTGTATCACAGAATTGTCTTATACAGTTAAGAGCCAGTAAATTCATGAGTACCATTATTATATTCAAATTGAGCCAATGGAAGATTATCCACTCAAATGTCCTGCATGGACACAAAATAACAGTAAAGAAACATCTTAAGAATCTAATAAGCTCCTTGTGACCATCTGACTGAGGATGGTATGCAATCGAATGGCACAGCGTAATCCTCAAGATTTACATGAGTTCAGTCCAAAATCATGTCGTAAACTGTGACCCTCAGTCACTTATGATCTCTTGTGGCAAACTGATCATTTAGAACACATGCCGCAAAAAGTGCTGGGCCATCTCTTTAGAGGTGATGGCAGATAAAAAATGGATGAAGATTGCAAGTTAGGTATAGCAGTCAATAAACACCATAATTTTGTAGCCCATTTGAGCTGAGAAGCACAACAATAAACGTAATTGACACCAAAGTCCATGGGCCATCCACCTGCTGCAGGGGATGGAGGAGACAAACTTTACATGATCTATCTAATTTAGCCCATGCACATGTCATGCAGTTTGTTATCCACTTTGGAATATGTTTGGAAATTCCTGGCCAGTTATAATTCCATTATACCAAATCCCAGAATTTATTATTCTATGGATGGTCCACTGTGTGGGAGGTAATGGTGAGCCCAAGTACCTTCATCACGAGTTGGGCATCACGCACATTTTTGAGTGAAATTGAATGATCTACTCTGAAAACGAATAGTGGGCCGCTTGTGTGTCAGAGGTTCAAGATGGTTTAACAACTCAAACCACTCCAAGCAGGCCATTTGCCTCACCAATAACTGAGAGACCAATTGCATGTCCATGGCCCAATCTGCCACCAGAATTTCAGGAGGAGCAATGTCTAATATTTGGGTCAGCATATTTACTGTAGTTAACTCCTGCTCATCCACTTTCGTCAGACTCTACACAGTGTTTCAACTCAAAAAAGTTGGGAAAAACATTTAAAGCCCCTTTTACAAACTCGTATTTTAAGTAAAGTACAGATATCATGATACATATGGGCCTAACAAAGTGCAGTTTCTGTGGCTTTTGAAAATAGATAAGAGCCTGATAATCTGCTCGCACAGTCACCTCATGCCACGCGCCCTGCAGAGAATACCACCAGTGTATAAATGACCACGCCATGATGGCCAATTCCTTATCATAAATGGCTAGGACTGTTTGAACAAAGTAAACCTGCACAAGAAATAATCAACTGGGTGTTCCAAACCATCATGTGCTTGCAAAAATTCCTTTAAACAGTGCAGATGAGGCGTTGCATGCTATTTTAAACGGCTTGGCGGAGTCCATATGTTTGAGAATGGGAGACGCCAAAAACTTCCTTGATGGCGTAAAATACCTGCTGGCACTCCTCCATCCATTGAAATGGAACATTCTTTCAGATTGGGGGGTACTGCGGCGCATCAAGATGCAAGAGGGCGGAAGAAAATGTCTTTAATAAAGATGATCATGCCAAAGGAGCTCCGAACTGCTTCTGGGTCATAGGAGTGGGCCACTTAAGTATTGCCTTGAGCTTACTGGGGGATGGCGTAACCATCTTTCATGACTAGGTTACCCAGAAAGGTAAACACCTCCTGGAAGAACTCACTTGGAAGGCTCTAAGTAAAGTCCGCCTTGTGAAATGCAGAAAGCTTTGCCTCCTGGTCCTTCTCATACTGTTTAGGAAAGGTGGAGTGAACAAGGATGTCATCAATGTATGCCACAGCACAAGTGAACCTGAGGTCACCAAACACATTATTGATTATCTTCTGAATGTGGCCGGAGCGTTTTTCTGGCTGAAGGGCATCATGCGGAACTGGAATATGCCCATTCTGGTCAAAATCTCTGTAAGTTACTCCTGGCCTTCTATCACCCAGATCTGGTTAAACGCACTTATGAAATTGAGCTTAAACACTCAGTATTTTGTGTTCACCTGTTTGATAGTATGCTTGAGGGGGAAAGGGTAGGGACCATGATTGGTAATATTATTAAGTTCCCCTAGTTATTTCAGGGGCACAAATTACCGCCGGCCTTCTGAGTGAAAACTATGGGAAATTTGGTAGGGGATATTCCTTAAACATTCATCCCCCCCTTGAGCATATCGTCTAACAACACTTCTAACGCCTTTTCTCCTGCGTCATGTAGGGATACAATGGACAGTTGATATTGATCAAAGTTACCACTAATATAAAACCAAGTAATTTTTGGAATTTGGTAAAAAGCAATTAGACTTTTTTAAGACTAAGGATACTGATATGACTCTAGTGCTGGGGAAAATCTGACGGAAGACCTGCCAGAGAGAGGAGCAATGTGATACACTTTGCATCTTCCTAGCAAGTGTATTAATAAGGGTAACTCCACCCACCATTGGGAAATTTCAAAGGACATTATATTTATGTCCAGATTAATGTTCACCTGCTGCTAATGCCACTATCCCAACCCAGAATATCTAGGAAGAGCAGGTATGGCACTTCATCGAACCAATCACAGAAGCAGAACTGGAGCACCAAATAATGCACACGCTGGCATATTTTGTATAATGAATTGGAGTGGAAGACGCGCTAAGCATAGACGCCCCCAATTTTTAAGCTCAAGTCAATATCCTGCACCAGTTTTAAGCTCATAAAATTCCCCGTTGCTCTCATATCTACCAGAGCCTCAACTGACACCCTGTCTGCACTAAACTGAATTTTCAATGGCAACAAAAAATAAGCAAATAGCTGAAAATGTGACTTCATGGGATTCCGCCAGTTAAGTGTTAATTATCATGGAGCTTTTTGAGTGAACTGATTTGATCAAGGAATTGGCACCCTCAACATGAAAAACCTTATCAAAATCTTCACACTGGGATGATGACAACTGGGGGACTAGGGGATTCAAGGGCATCAAGTCTATCACAGAAACTGCCTCATCAGCTGGCACCAGGGCAAGGGAAAGAAAACAATGGGGAAAGTGGACACTAAAGTGTCATCCGGCGCCAAAACACACACCACAGGAGCTTATCTCAAACTGGACCTCTGGGTGAGAGACAATGGGCACACTGACTTGTCATTCAACCCCCTCACTCAAAAACTTTTCAGTAGGTGATCTATTGTTGGCACCGCCCACCCCACCCAACACATGTCACAACATGGCACCAATGGAAGCTGCCACCATGAACACCTTATCCAGTGAAACTAACTGCATGTCCCAGGCGGAATAATTAGCAGTCACAGGATCCAAGGTGGCATGAAATACTACCACTAACACGTCTCATAGAAACCCAAGTCCATGAGCTTGTATACAAAAAGCTTCAATGAATGAAGCCAGATTGGACGCCACTGCGCCCAGTGTGAAGAATGAAAGCAGGAGTGCCAATTATGATACCTGCGCTCCACTACAGACGATACAGGCTTAAACAACAGAATTGAAACTCCTTATTAGTTGGCTGAGCATAATATTTCTTGCACCCAATGAGGAGCATCCCCGTTTAATACATCCAGCATAGCCACAGTCCGCTGCTCATCCATTAAAGAGGAGGAAGTCGAGATGTTGGCTGAGAACTGCACCCACAATCTGTGAGGGCATAAAACTGGTTCACAATCTCTACGGATGGGACGGATGAACACCCCCTGGGAGTGGGAGGATACTGGAACTGGAGCCTGCGGGAAGAGATACTCAATCAGGAACTCCCCCACCACCACACGGAATCACATGACAAATGCACCATTCAAACACACAAACAGAATTAAATTGAGCACTGAATTTAAGTTCATGTGGTACTACAAGGCCATTACGTCACCTACTTGCAACAAAAGGGTGAAGATGGCGGACACTAAGGGCTGATCAATTTTGACATGGAACTGTCTAATGAAAATGAGACTAGACTGCCAATCTGGGTTTGTGACCACCCAGAAAGAAAACCATAATGCAGGGGGAAGCCATACATACACCTGGTAATGAGCGGGAAGTGAAGCAATTGCATGGCAGCAGCTTATGACCACCTTTACCACCATTTCTATCAATAACTAAACCATGGCTGCCGCAATGGCAGCAGATTACCATAGTCACCTTTTTTGGGCCCACAAAGGTATACAAATTCACTGCAGTGACATGGGTTGTTGAACATGAGGCGAGGTCATGGAAACTTGCCCCACAGGAAGAATGATCTCCAACAGCAAATGTATATCTTGACGCCAGATGGCATCCAAAATTGGGGACATCATCAAAAGGCCACTAACTCAATAAACTCCTTCAAGGAGAAGGGCAGCATCATAGTGATAATGACCACTAGGGCCAGTCGTTGTGCAACTCAGGTAATATGGCACTTATACAGACAGAGGTAGGAAAAAATAAAAAATTAATTGAAAAATTGGGCTGAAAAAATGTTTAATAGTCAAAAAAATTGAAATTGACCTAAAACCATACCTGTGAGGGATGGTTGCCTTAAGTACTTGAGGGCTTAGAGAATAAATGGGGTTATATGAACCAAGGGTAGTGTGATACCAACTAGTTCCAGCAGAACGAGTTTTTGTAACTAACTCAACGCCAAATTAACCTCCCACTAGAAGCTGACTCATAAAAATTACTACTGAAAGTTACTTCCCAACGCAATTCTACATGGTGGATTAGTGATTCTTCATCTTGTGAGTGACTGGTTGCACCCATGGCCAGGCCATAGAGGCGATCTATTGAGTATTAAAGATATTTGTCGTCCTTGAACCCAATGTGGTTGGACCCCTCCTCTGGTAGTAGAGAAACACCCCGTCAGAGTTAGACCCAAATGTACCATGACCAGCTCAATTATACTGCACCTCAGTTCAGTTTACTTTTTTGACTCCTCAGCTGAACCTGAAATTATTGCTTTGGAAAGATGCCCATCATGTCATGGTTGAATGACATGATAGTGGGTACCAACCCAAGGATAAGGCTGGGCGACAGGAGGCCCAGAAGGTGAAGCTTCAGGCCCTCCCTGACCTCAGGCACACAGTAGACCAACGCTGGGTACAAGCCAAATATGCCCAGGTTGGTACTAGTGAGGTGCCTAACGCCTAGCCCCTCGCGTTGGCCCAGGCATTAAAATGGATGAGATATTTAATTAATGCGGATGGTTTGATTTGGTTGCTTGAGGAACGGGGTTTCAAAACCCATTCTATTTATGAAATTACAAGTTTGGGTAGAGTACAACTTCAATTGGCTACTCGAGTGAAGTCAGTTTTGGAATATTCTACCAATTGGGATGGAAGCATTTGTCAAATAGTGAATTGGTGCTTAGTATCACTTCAGTAGACCCCAAATTACCCTAACTTTATTTATATATAATTTTTGTGACAAACATACCTTGTTGGTCAACTTCGCACAATAAACTTTTCCCATTTTCCCATTCTTTTATTTAAGAACATCCAGGATGATCCTGTGTGTGGACCTCTTCGAGGAGGTCTAACACTGTGTTAACCATTCTGTTTTGTATATGATTAGATTATCCCCTCATGCACTGTTGGGTCGCCCAGGTTCCCTCCAACCTGGGATGCTCCCCTTCTTCTCTTGTGCACCATGTCGTTTTTGGTTGGATATTTAATAATATGATTGTACTTTTTTACTTAAGTATTATTACTCTAGCACCCTCTTCTGGGCTCTAGTACCTTTAGTAATAACGGCTAGTTCTCTGGCGTTGGGCCTGTGCACCAATCACTACCACGCTGGGAACAGGAGAGTTATAGACACTCTATACATTAGTTGACCAACCATTCAAATTTATGTGCATTATTTTTTTCCGTGTGGGACTTTTCCAAAGTGCAAACAGTGGGTGCCAGCTGTGGGCTTTGGCTGTGGTCTGCTGCACCGCTGTTTCCTCTTTTTCCCAAGGGTTTGAGCATTTTAGCGTTATTTTGGCTGCCTCCAACTGGATAGTACCCACCCTTTATGCTCATACCTGGTGGATATGGACGCTTCTGGGTCCGAAAGTCGTGATTCCTCAACTTTATGCAAAAAATCTCAAATTCAATTTTAATAAATGGAGTTTATTTCAGAAGCGCGTTCTGATGATGCAAGCGGAATCAGCGCAGAAGGGATTGGTGGTTTTGGCCTTGGATAACGTCAGGCATTCCGTTGCTGTTTTAGGAATAGGGTCGTTTGCATCTAAAAATGCGTTTTATAATGAAAACCTTGTCTATACCTCTGAACCGTTTATTAGCTCCTATGGCCTGGATGAGGACACTATTCCTGTATATCAGATTAACCCTGAGAACCCTTGTTTGACCCCTACCATAATCTGGGGCACTCAGGAAGTGGAAAAAGAACTTTGTTTCAAATATGATAAAGTATATGCACCTGCAAAAGGTGAGGTGGGATATGTGGCCTCAGTAGTAAGAGTGGCCAACTATCTCCCCTTATGATTCCAAAATATTCCCTGATGGCTTGCTCGAGCCAGTGGAGGAATTTTCTGATAATCTAGTGGCTTTTTCGGCTTTAAAATAAAGACCATTCAGGGTATTCCTACTGACTGCTATCCTTCCCTCCCATTTAGAGAAATTCAGCACCACTATCCTGGTGGATACTAGTGCCATGGAAAACTTTATGGACCAGAGCCTAGCTGACTACCTTGGGCTGAGTTACTTGCCAGGTGGTATGGTTAGGGAGTGGCGTCCCAAGGTATTCCCACTCTGAAGGTCCTTAGGAAAGTGGACTATCAGGCTGGCAAGTACCACTTATCTGATCACTTCCAAGCTACCAAATACCTCTTATACCCTATCTTTTTGGGTGTGGAGTTGTGGAGGAAGTTTGACGTTAGAACAAACTTGAAAGAGAATACCCTATCCTTAACATTAAAGAATGGTTACACATTATTTATAACTTTGTCTGAGGCTGACTCTCAGGGAAACTTGCCCCACTGGCCCCACTTTCACACCCTTAGCCTTGCCTCTATGCTGAAGCCCACCGTGGTGGTTCCCCTACCTTCTTGTTTGAAGGGTTTGGAATCTTCCTTTGATGCAGCTTCAGCTGAAGCACTACATGATCATTATGAGTATGACTGTGACTTCAAACTCACTGTGGATCTGGTGTGTATTTCTTATCCCATTTACCCCTTAACTGTTTGGGAGGAAGAGGCGTTAGATGTGTGGGTGAAGGAGCAGTTAGCCAAAGGCACGATTTTCAGCGTACCTCCCCAGTATGCTCCCCACTTCTCTTTGTTGAAAAGGCTGACGGTACTCTGCGCCTGTGCATAGACTATGGGAACCTTAACAACGTCACTGTACCAGATCTACATCCCATCCCTTTAGATTCTCAGATTGCTAGCTATGTGGAGAAGGCTAAGGCTTTTTCTAAGATGGATTGCCTCAATGCGTTCAATCATATTCGGATTAAAAAGGTACAAGAGTGGTTAACCGCATTCTGTACCAGAAAAGGGATTTTTCATTTTCAGGTCATGCCCTTTGGGCTTAAGCATGCTCCTGCTATCTTTCGACGCCACATTGATGCAGCGTTGGGGCACTTGTTAGGGGTATGCGCGATTGCCTGCATGGATGGTATCCTGGTGTTTTCCCCTGATCATGAGTCCCATGCAGTTTACCTTTGGCAAGTGATGGAGAGGTTAAAGGCAGCCAGCCTTACGCTGAAGATAAGAAAGTGTGAGCTTTTCAAGTCTAGGTCACTTTTCTGGGCAACGTCGTGTTTGACCAAGGACACATGATAACTCCAGATAAGGAGAAGGATAATAGTGAGTGGCCCACCCCTACCTCAGTCAAGGAATTGAGGAGCTTTTTAGGGATGTGTACGTCCCTCTAGAAGTTTAAGCTCAATCTTTCCGAGGTGGCAGCACCCTTATACAAGGCTAGCGGTGCAAAAGTGCTTCAGTGGTCCCCCGTTTTGGAGGATGCTTTCTAAGCAGTGAAGTGCACCCTGTTGTCCACGTCTGTCCTTCGCCATGTCAACCCTTTGAAAGAGTTCATTGTGTCCACTGATGCCTCCAACTTTTCCATAGCAGCTGCCTTGTTACAAGTAGGCGAAGATGGGATAGATCATCTGGTGGTATATTTTTCCAGGAAGATGTCTCTGCATGAGTTGAATTACGCCGTTTATGACAAGGAGTTACTAGCAGTGGTGGAGGCGCTGACTTATTTGCGACACAACTGCATGGCCCTACCCAACCGTTCAGTGTACGTACAGATCATCGCGCCTTTTTGTACTACCGCGCCCCTCATGCCCTAACCCCAAGGCAGAACCCGTTGGCATGAGACCCTTGCCCAATTTGCCTTTTCTTATGAATTCACCAAGGGCAAGGATAATGGTTTGGCGGATGCTTTAAGGCGCAACCCTGCTTTAGCTCCTGATCTGAAGGAGGTAGAAGTCCATAACACACAGGTGATGATTTGTCCAAATAAAATTGAGTCTCAACCTCACTCTTCCGGCTAATGGTTCAGAACTTGCACCTCTGGAAAATGCGGAGGAATATAGTATGTTCAGAAAGGTAGTCCTTTCTCAGCTGTTATCATCTGAATACACTAAGGTTCTCTAAGAGCGCTTTAAAAAAAGAGGACCTATCTAGGGGTTATCACGTGAAGGATGAGATGGTGTGGTTTCAGGGGCGCCCATGGGTTCCTGCTGGACCACTGCGCCTGGAATTATTCGGGACCATCATGATGGACTCATTATTGGTCATCCTGGGAAAATGAAGACCTTGGAGTTGATAAGACACACTTACAATTAAAAGGGCTTGTCTGCTCAGGTGGGACGGTATTGTAAAGATTGCTTGATCTGCAACCAAATGAAACCAAATTGTCAACCGTTAGCGGGGTTGTTGGTACCAGTCCAGAAGGCTTAAGGGCCCTAGACTTCCCTATCAGTTGATTACATTGTGGAATTACCAGTCTCTGATGGTTATGATGCCATCATGGTGGTGGTGCACTGGTTCACAAAGTTCTCCCACTTTATCTTGCAGAACTACAATAACCTCAGCTGAGATGGCTAGGCTCTTCGTCACCCATGTGTTTGTGCTTCATAGGGTTCCTCAAGGAATTATCAGTGACTGGGGCCCCCAGTTTACCTCCATCTTTTGGGAAGAGTTGTGTAAGACTCTTAAGATTCGCCCTTGCCGTTCAACTGCCTATCACCCCCAATCAGATGGGCAGACTGAACGAGTGAACCAGTGCTTAGAATAGTTTCTGCAGAGTTACACTGCCTCAGATCATTCAGATTGGGTATCTCACCTTCCTATGGACCGTTTAGTTATAACAAAACGTTACATGCATCTATTGGTTGTTCCCCATTTTTTACCAACCATGGCTTTAACCCCGCCTTTAACATGGAGCCCAGCTGTAATTCCAAAGTTGAAGCGGTGGTGGACTTTGCTAAGACCATCAAGATGTCCCATTAAGGGGTTTCCACAAGTTTGGAGGCGGCAATGCAAGTGTATAAGGAGAACACTGATGGGAAGCTCCAAGTGAGTCCTGCGTACAAGGAAGGCGATCTCGTGATGCTTGATGCTCTTAACGTCCCTATCAAGAAGCCATGCAAGAAGCTGGGACCAAAGAGGATTGGCCCTTACCGCGTTGTTAGAAAGGTGGGCCATGCCTCATACCAGTTAGCTCTTCCCCCTTCATTTCATATCATCACTGTGTTTCATGAGAGCAAATTGACATTGTTTGAGGGCCCCCACCAGAGACTCCTGAGGCCTATCTCGTGGATGGGGCACCTAAGTGTGAAGTTGAAGAAATAGTAGCCTCCCTCCATGTTAAAAGAAGACTTAAGTACCTGGTGTCTTGGAAGGGTTTTGACGCTGCAGAGAACAGTTGGGTCCCAGAACATCACTTTGTGCATGCCCGAGATCTGATTTAAGCTTTCCATAAGCGTTTCCCCAGGCCGCTGGATCTCAACCCAAACTGACCATTGCCGTAATGAAGTTGGCCCAGACCACAAGAACTTATCCCTAGCGCAAGCCTTTGGATGGGGGTTGAGCCCCATCAGGAGGAGAGGGTAATGTCATGGTTGAATGACATAATAGTGGGTACCAACCCCAAGGATAAGGCCGGGCGACAGGTGGCCCAGAAGGTGAAGCTTCAGGCCCTCCCTAACCTCAGGCACACAGTAGACCAACGCTGGGTACAAGCCAAATATGCTCAGGTTGGTACTAGTGATGTGCCTAACGCCTAGCCCCTTGCGTTGGCCCAGGCATTAAATTGAGATATTTAATTAATGCGGATGGTTTGATTTGGTTGCTTGAGAAACGGGCTTTCAAAACCCATTCCATTTATGAAATTACAAGTTTGGGTAGAGTACAACTTCAATTAATTATTCGAGTGAAATCAGTTTTAGCATATTCTACCAATTGGGATGGAAGAATTTGCCTATTGGTGAATAGGTGCTTAGGATCACTTCAGTAGACTCCGAATTACCCTGACTCTATTTATATTTAATTTTTATGACCAAAATACCTTGTTGGTCAACTTCGCACAATAAACTTTTCCCGTTTTCCCATTCTTTTATTTATAATATTCAGGATGATCCTGTGCATGGACCTCTTTGAGGAGGTCTCACGCTATGTTAACCATACTGTTTTGTATATGATTAGGCTATCCCCTCATGCATCATTGGGTCGCCCTGGTTCCCTCTAACCTGGGATGCTTACCCCCTCTTCCCTTGTGCACCGTGTCATCCTTAGTTAAATATTTATTAATACAATCACACTTATTTGCTTAAGTTATTATTGCTCTAGCAATCTCTGCTGGACTCTAGTACCTTTAGTAATAACGGCTAGTTTCCTGGCGTTGGGACTGTGCACCAAGCACTACCACGCTGGGAACAGGAGAGTTATAGATACTCTCCTTACACATCATTTTCCCTCTGGTGGCGTCCTCTTGCCACCTCCACCTCCATGGACCCCCTAATCCACTGCACTAGCTCTTAGGTAGTAAAGTAGGGAAAGGGGTCAACTTTGAGGGGGTACACCATTACCCACCTCTCGTCCACCACATGGGCAAATTGCCCTGGGTCACAAGAGGGGCAGCCGCCTTCCTACCCTCCTTCTTTTGAGGAATGATATTCCGTGAAGTGAGGCACAGGGGATGAAACCCAGACTTACAGGCAGCTACTCAGAAAGCTAAGGGATAAAATTCTCTGGAAAGTTACAAATCCAAAGAAGCTGCTTAACTCTGTGAGAGATGAGGGAGTAGCCCAATCCCGGATGGCTGCTTCCTTATCAGGGGCAATCATGTGGCTGTGGGAGAAGATCTTGTTCCTATGAACTCTACCTTGGGTTTAAAGAATTCACACTTGCTAGCTATGATAGTATGGTTTGCATGTGCTAGCTGCTCCATGACAGCTGCAAGGTGGCGGGTTTGAGAATCTTCATCTAGGGAGAATACCATATGTGTCCATGTAGGCTATTTCACAGGATTTAAAAAGGTCCTAGAATAGCATTGTGAACCTTTATAAACAGGCAGGTTCTTTCAAAGACAAATGGCATGACCCTGAACTGATAGATGCCTTTCTGGGTGCATAAAGCAGTCTTTTACTCCTGACCTTCTTTAATAAGAATATGGTTGAAAGCATTTAGATAATCCAGCTTGCTGAACATATAGTCTTCTCCACTTAGTGGGTGATCTGTTGCTCTAAGGGGAGCAGATGTAGGTCAGGTACTTAACGTTGTTCAGATAGCCATAGTCAACTCATGGCAAAGTGAGCCATCTGATTTCTTTACATATAGGAGAGGGGCACACATAAGCAAAAAAATGTTTAGAAATCCATTCCTTTAAGATCATTATGTCAACCCAAACATCCAAAGTAGACTCCTATCTCAAGTACAAGATGTATATGGGAGAGTATATCTTGACGATGTAAACTGTCATATTAAACTCAAAGTCAAAATAGGTGTGCTCAGGATTGATGAGCCTTAAAGGGATAAAGCATGTTTGCATAAATCCAGATGCACCCAGGCAGGTTGAGTATGGGTTCAGGGATGACAGTCATTTGAATAGAGCTAGGATTACCATGGGAGAGAATCCTCATCTTCTTGGTAACGTAAGGGCGCTTTCACTAAGACAATAGATGGGAACCATAACTCCTCTTGGGAACTTTGCAAGAATAGTAGATTACGCGAGATCAGGGAAAATTTAAAGCGTCATCACCGGCCTACACCCAGAATAACGGTGTACAAAATTGTTTGTCTTTAACTTAAATTCAAAGTCTGGTTCCTTTAAAAGCTTCCCAATTATTAGTTACTATAAATCCAGCAGAATATCCTAGAAGAAATTTGTCTAAGGCAATCTCATAGTAGAAGAAATGTTGTCAAGGATAAATATCTGTTTCTTTAAACATGCAAGAACCTCTAAAAAGCTAGAAAAAAATTTGGTTGTAAGCAAAAAGGTACATTATTAGATATAATGCTAGCACTTTAGAAGTTCTATGAGAAAAAGGACCAATCTGGAATAGGAAAATCGACTAAGCTTACTGGAAAGTGACTGTGGATTTGATCTATATGAGTACTTCATTTATATTTAACTTTGTAAATGGGGTTGGTCAATGCTATATAATTTTAGCTAATAATAACCTTAGGCCTTTGGCCCAACAAAGCATCAATCAGCATAATAATACTTAAAGTAAACTATAATCTTGAGCCTTCATTCTGACAAAGCATAATTCAATAAATTAATAAAAAAAATATAAGGTGATTAAAATAATAAGCTTTTCAAAAACCTGAAGTTGATGCTTCATTTTTTTTAGTACTAGATGGTCCCAACCCAAGAGGGGGATTCATCGATGTTTATTGAATTACGCCTGGGCTCCTAAGAGCCTGAGGCGAGGGAAGGGAGGGAGGAGGCATCGAGAAAGGGAGGGGGTTTGCGCGCCAGAGCCGTGCTGCAGTGACAACTGAGCGGGGGAGGGTTGGCGACATAGTGCAGACCTTCAGGGCCATCTCAAAGTGTACCTGAAAGTGGGTGATCATGTGTGGAAGGTTCCACACCTGCTGGTCAAAGGCAGCACGAAGGAAGGAGTTATGGATGGTCCAGATGGCTGTGGCATAGGCGAGGACACGGAGGAGTGGGTGGCAACCAGGCAATGTCTGCTCGAACATGAGGTCTTGCACAGGGTGTCCAGACCAGGGCTGAGCATGGAGGAGCGCGCGGGCCTTTGTCCAAAATGCGGCGACACCTGGACAGGTGAAAAAACGATGGAGGTGGGAGTTAATAGGCTCCACACAGCGGGGGCAGCTTTGGTGCTGGAAGGTAGGGCCAGTCCGGTCCCCTGTCCTGTATGAACAGTGGAGCACCCTCCATAAGGTGTTAGACACCTTTGCTGACAGGATGGGGTGATAGACGTCCTTCCACAATTCCTTAAGGTCAAATCTCACGGAGGGAGGGAGGAGCTCAAGGAGTCTTGGGCGAATGGTAGGACGATCTTGGGGGTTGAGGCGAGTTGTGACAACTTGTCCATTGTGCACAATTGCATGGCGACGGGGGCTGAGGCCAGGGCCTTCCCTTCTGTATGGAAAGCATGGTGGATCCGCGCGCCTACTCGTTTCAGGGCAAGGAGAGCCTGGTTCCAGTAGGGGGATGAGGATGGTTTTAGGCGATGGCCTGGGTGGTTTGTGAGCCACTCCCCTAATGAGGTCAGAGATGCTCTAGGAAGACCCAGAGCTGCTGACACTGGCTGGCGGAGGGCGGGCGCCCATTGGGGCATGGGGGTCGCGTCCCAGCAGACAATCGGCCATAGGAACTTCAGAAAGATTGTGGTGGCGTGGGATCGCGTGTCCAGAAGCCCTAGGCCCCCTTCATTGCAGGGTCAGGCAATGGTTGAGAGGGCCATTGGTGGATGGTTCGAGCCCCAGATCCAACAGCGGATGAGTACATTGAGCCGCGTATAAAAAGCATCTGTGAATGGGCAGACGTGCGCTAGGAACCAGACTTTGGAGAGGAGGAACACATTGGCCATCAGAGCTCGACCCTGGGGGGTGATGTGCCGCCGGTTCCAACTGGCAATCCTGGAATTAACTGCTGCGAGGAGCAAGTCCTCATTGTCTTTTAGCGCAACTCCTTATTGGTTGGTGAGAACGCCCAGGTGACGGAAGGTACCGCGCTCAGGTTCAATACCAAATGGTGGGGGAAGGTGGGGGAGCCGACCTGTACAACTGTTATCTTGGAGGTGTTGACCATGGCGTTGGACGCCTTGGTGTACCTCTAAATGGTCACAGCAGCGAGGGCAACATCCCCAGGGCAGCCAAATGCAATGGCAGTGTCATCTGCAAATGCCATGGTGCGTGTGGGGGCTTTACCTGGGACCAGAATCCCTGTTAGCTTGTCCTGTAAGGAGGCCAAGAGGGGGTCAAGGGTGATGTTAAAAAGGATAGGGCTCAGGGGGTCCCCTTGCCGGAGACCTTGTCCAACTGGTACTGCCACTGTAAAACCCATTGGCGCCAGGACTCTGGTGTGGAGCTGGTCATAGAGCGCTGATATCCAGCGCCTAGCTGCGGGTGGGAGATGGAAGCGGGCCAGGGAAGCATCAATATACTTTCAGGCTACCCGATCATATGCTTTCTCAATATCCAGGAGAGCCACAAAGCCATTCACCTTATGAGAGTTAGCAGTCATAGTCACGTGAAGGTCATTATAGTTGTCCCATAACTACCTCCCCGGAATAAAACCGTGCTGGGATGGGGAGAGGCGAGGTGACACCCATTTGGTGATGCGGTTGGCCAGAAGCTTCGTGAAGAGCTTGTGGTCTGTGTTGATCAACGCTATGGGGCGCCAGTTCGCCAGGTTCTCACAGTCTGACTTCATGTGAATGAGGGTCGTGATTGAGCCTCTGGAGTCGGGGGAGGACCTCGCCATTCACTAAGAGTGCAGTGAAGAGGTCGCGGAGGGTTCTGGCTATCACTGCAGGTTCCAGAAGGTACACCTCGAAGGGTATTCCATCTGGGCCTAGGGCTTTAAGCCGTGGGAATTTCAGAAGGGTTTCCATCACCTCCTGGATGGAAATAGGCGCCAGTAGAGCCTCATCAGCCCGTGGATCAATGGGCGGCTCTGGAGCCACCACAGGAAGTCTTGGATGTCCGATGGGTCCACCTGGGTGGCATGGAAGAGGCTGGAGTAGAAGCGGTGTAGTTCCTGCGTGATTTCCTCCTTATCTAAAGTGGTTGTAGTGCCAATTTTTAGTGCAGTAATATCCTGCGCTGTTGACCGGGCTTTCTATTCTGAAAGAAGAAGCGGGTGGGGCGTTCCCATTGAGCATAGTAACGAGATGTTGTAAAGTTTTCTTCCCGTTCTTCCTGCAGTGTGAGCTCCAAGCGGAGTGCTTCCTGCGCCGCTTCCCAGTCTTCCAACCATCTGGGAGAGGGCGAAGGCTGGCAGTTTCACTCCAGATGTCTGATTCTGGCTTCCGCCCTTTTGACTCTGGCGCGAGCTGCAGTCATCTGGGCTTTGGCACAGTTGTAAGCAACGCGGGTGATGCCCTCCTTGGTCACCGCCCATCTAGCCTTGTGGTCAACCAGGTGGGGTGGGGGAGGTGAGAGTCTCCCGGATGGTCATAGACAGCTTCTCCTTAGTGAAGGGGTTGTTGAGAAGAGCTGGGGCAACCCTAGGCCAGAACCTACGCGACGGTCTAAGTGTGGTGGTGAGGACAACGGTGAGTGACCTTTGATCACTCAGATGGTTGTCACGAGAGATGGGAGAGGAGACGCGGCCAATTAGCAGGGGGCCAATCAGTGCCATATCTATGCGTGACGCTGACTGGAAAGCTCTTTCATCATACTGGATCCTAGTCATGCAACCTAGGCCAGACGCGGAGGGTGGAAGCGCATCTATAAAGCCACTCAGGCGAAGGAAATCCTGGAGGCGACTTGATCCAGGGCGTTCCTTTGCTGCAGGGGGTAAGAGTCACGGACGCAACTTATGGTTGTGTTGAAATCTCCTAAGAGGACTGTATTCCGTGGGAGATTGAGTTGGACGAGCTCTTCCAAGAGCAGATTTTTCTCCTGACCTGCATTAGGCAGGTAGATGCTTGCAGCGAAGAAGGAGAAGTCAGGAGTGGTGAGTTTGGCCAGTATGAGGCGGCCACCTAGATATTGTGAAAAAGAATGGGTTTTAACCCAGGGATTCAAAACAATAAGGGCGGCATGGTTTGTCCAGAAGGAGTTGCCTCCAAACTGTTCATTCCATGCAGATTGTTCGTGGGGGAGGATATGGGGCTCCTGGACAGCAGCGATGTCAATTTGTGCTGACCTGAAGTTTCAGAGGAGGTGGGCTCTCCACTTAAAGTCCCGCAACCCATTTGCATTAATGGATTGCAAGGCCAGGAGCTGCCATGGGGACTCATAGCTGTTCCCCTCCATGTCCTGGGGGGTTGCCAGCGCTCAAACCTGCTGCTGTGAGGCGGCTAGTTTTGAGTCCTTTAGCTTGACTATTAGCTGCAATCCGTGAGGAGCGTCGAGGGTTCTGAGGGGAAGGAGAGGGTGGGGGGCGGAGGACCCAGTAAGCCAGCCTAGGTTGCTGCCCCCGCTCCGTTGCAGGGGAAGGACCTGAGGGTGCTCAATGGTGACCTCCGCGGTGTCCCCATTTGATGAGTCTGAGTCCATATTCACTTCCTCCAACACTGTAAAGGATCCGCGCGAAATGGACTGTGGGGTTGGGGTAGGATTCTTTGAGGTGGCACTTCTACCGCAGGCCGCGGGTTGTCAGTCCATGCTGGTGGGCATAGCTCCATTGGGAGCTGAGGGTTGATGCGATAAATCGCTGGTGGGGGTTGGTGGGGGTGCCGCGGAGCCCTGAGTGGGGGTGGCTGACGAGGGGCACCCTGTGGGAGATGCCTTGCGCTTGGTGAGAGAGGGAGTTGACTCTGGGAGATTGGGGGGGGGGGGGGGGGGGGGGGGGGGGGGGGGGGGGGGGGGGGGGGGGGGGGGGGGGGGGGGGGGGGGGGGGGGGGGGGGGGGGGGGGGGGGGGGGGGGGGGGGGGGGGGGGGGGGGGGGGGGGGGGGAGGGGGTGCCCACTGGAAGGGGGCATGAGCGCGAAATTATCCCATACCAATAGTGGGGTTAGCTGTTTCAACTGCTATGCGTAAGGCCTCAGGGGACAGGTTTTGAACGGGAACCCATTGTGTGGGTTGTGGAATTGCTGCTGCGGCCACGTGGGATCATTTTTGGCCTGGTTTAGGCCCCTGGGTGGTGGCTAGGAGGGCTTGTTTTTGAGCTGTGCAGCCACTATACAAGTGTCCAAGGGCGTTACACCATGAACACCGGGGCGCGCCTGATCAGGGTCGACAAAAAAGATCTCAGGGCATGCCCCAACTACCGCCACATGAGGAATAACCTCAATGTTGCGGGATACAGTGGGGGAGGGGATGAACGACGCCCTAGCAGTGTGAGCTCTTTGAGTGGGAGCATAGTAAGAGGGGACGCTAAAGTCCACTGATAAAACAGACCCAAACTCCATTAAACCACGATGGAGCGCCAGTTTAAGAGACTCAGGATCAACAGTCGTTGGTAGGTTGGAAGAAGTAACCCATGAAATTTTCTCCAGGTGAGAGCGTGTGCGGGAGATGCAAAGAGATCCACATGGAATAATGACCTGGAGGGTGGCAGCATGGTCAGCAATGGCAGCTTCAGTGAAGCCCACATCAATGTAGTATCCCTCCACTGATTCATGGATGGTGGTGTTAATTGGGAATGTCTCCGCAATTGCTGAAAAGTATGAGAAGTAATCCTCTGTATAGAATTCAACAGGGTTATGCCCATAATAAAGGCGAATTGTGTGGGAGAGGGTTGAGCGAGGTAGAGCTTTTTGCGCTCTAGTTTCGGCCCATCTCATTTAACATCAGCATTAAACGCCACTTCACAGGGATCAGCTTTGGGTAGCTTTGGTGCCAGAGGTTTTTGCCACACCCCATTGGCTCCTTTGGTACGTTTCTGTTTGCTTTGGGCTGCAATCGCATGTTGAGTGTGAGCTGGTGGTTTGAACAAGTTTGCGGAGTTCCCTTGTTGCTGGAATGTTACAGCAGTTGCTGGCGTCATATTAAATTGAGGGGCGGATTGTTGGGCCTCGCTAAATTGGGAGGCCCATCCAGATTGGAATTAACTCCAGCCAATTGGGAGGAGGGAGATGTTTCATCACCATCCCAATCTATTTGGGTAAATTCAGCCCGAGTATTTGCTGTGATTTCGTGGGCAAAACTCACTGGCTGATTGGTGAATTGGTCGTTTTCAACATATAGAGACAAAATGCCGACTTGAGAAGTGCCGATTATGGGGTTTAAATGGGACAGGTGAGATTGGAACTGGTGTGAAGTTCCAAAATCTGAACCATTTAAATCCCCATTGGGAAGAGTAGATTGTCCCAATTTGGTGCTTAGTGAACCAGAATGTGCGGCTAATCCAACCTTACATCCAAGGGTTTGGGGGCCAGGTGATTGTTGGGCCTCGCTAAATTGGGGAGGCCCATCCAGATTGGAATTAACTCTAGCCAATTGGGAGGAGGGCGATGTTTCATCACCATCCCAATCTATTTGGGTAAATTCAGCCCGAATATTTGCTGTGATTTCGTAGGCAAAACTCACTGGCTGATTGGTGAATTGGTCGTTTTCAGCATATGGAGATAAAGTGCCGACTTGAGAAGTGCCAATTACGGGGTTTAAATGGGACGGTGAGATTGGAACTGGTGTGAAGTTTCAGTATCCGAACCATTTGAATCCTCATTGGGAAGAGTAGATTGTCCCAATTTGGTGCTTAGTGAACCAGAATGTGCGGCTAATCCAACCTTACATCTGAGGGTTTAAGGGCCAGGTAGCTGGGTATCGCCCCTCATGGAGGGAGCCAGAAACACGGCATCAGCAATAATAGATGGGGCTGAATTAGCTGACACAATGGGGGAGGTGAATTTCTGGATGGGCTGAGTTGCATTCAACTGAGCAGACGCCATTAAAACGGCTTGGGTGATGGCCTCCTTGGCTGGAGGGGGCCCAGCGGGTTGGTGGGAGGCAGCGCACACAGAGCTGTTAGGCGTGCAGGTTGCAGAAGTGCGATCAGGCGAACTGGCGCTAGTTGAAGTAGCTCCAGGTTGGGGGGTGGTGCCTGCTTTCTTGGCTGCTGCTTGAGAGCGGGTGATTCTGGTTGACCCTGAGGTGGGTAACCGAGGGTTGCTTCGTTTGGGGTGGTGCTGGCTCATTTGGCATAGCCTGCAGGTTCTTTTGCGGGGTTTCCCGCCATATTTGCTAATAGTTTTCGTAAATCTCTTTAGTGGAGCTAAATTTCAGGCTGAATTGATTTTCAAAAAGTGATGCTTAGCAGAAAGAGATTTTGAAGTTGATGCTTAATTCACGTTGGAACAAAGTTTGACAAAAAACTACAAGCTTGAATGGAAATAGTTGCATCACATATTTTGAATGGGGCATCCCTCAACTTGGCTTAAAGTATAATTGCTTTAGCCCATCTTTTCTTTAATGGGGACAAAATTATCTGGGTGGGTTAGTCTAAGGTCTAAATTGGGTATTTCAGATTTCAATATGATGTGGCGCTAAAATCATAAGTTAATTTATCAGTTTTTTATCCAATTTGTGTTGATATTTTTAATCTATTTTTGGCTAATATTTGCCCACTTCATCAGTCCATGAATTGAAGTGGGTGGGCCATCAGTTGGGGTACTGTTGACATGATAAACAGTTGGTTTAGATTTTTATTATAACTGTCATCCAAAACGCTGGTTAAGTTTACAATACTCATATTTAATAGCTGAATAGTTAGTCTATTTATTTCTACACTTGAATTGAGTACTTGTTAAGATTTTTTGCCCATATTTACATCAAACTAGATTACCAGGGGTCACTAAGAGATAATTTCCTATAGCAAAGTGAATTTTATAGTGGTTAACCCTGATTTCAGGTACCAATTTTTGGGTGGATTTTAGGTAATTCTCCTGGGTCAGATACATCTTGGGATCAGTCCAGGTGAATGCTTAAGATCTCGTTGGGAATAGTTTTTGACAAAATAGGGGCATTTTATAGTTGATTGATGATTAACTATCAGGTGTACAACTAAGATTGTTTGGGTTTCATCACCGACCAATAGGGAATTCTAAGGGATCAAGTTGGGAGGCAAGTGATGCCGTCTGCAACTAGCAAATCTATCAGTTGGTTTGCGACCTGTCATAATGGGTAACAAGTCCCATTACCTAAGCAGGTCGCTTGCCAAATATGGTTGGTTTGCTGGGATCAAGAAGAAAACTTTAGGCACACATTTTATGACCTTTTCCTTTTTAGGTCTTGAGGATGTTCAACAATGGAATCCTAGCCAGGATGGGGAAGACCATCAATGATGAGATAATGATAAGTAATTTAATGGCAACGGCTGCCGTTTCATCAATGAGGTGCCAATCAAGAGTAGGGTGTCAAATTCCCAATATAAATTCCCCCCTAAGGTTCACTTAATAAAAGAGGATCTACCAGTAATTAGTATAATACAAGATAAACTTTACTAGTATCATTTTTGAGTTCTATTATTTCTCAAGGAAATTATTGCTGTGTGCTCTAATTGGAGACTATTTAGAATACAGAGTAAGGATCTGAGCATGGATTCAGAGAAGAAAAGATGATCTGAATTGGGGATTGCTGCTAAATGTGTGTCACCAGAAAGAAGCCGTAAACTAGGATCTGAGCGGAAATCAAGTAAGGCGGTATAAGGGAATGAATATCTATTGAGGACATCTTAAGTATTTTAAGGGGAAATACGTCAAGCGTTGGACCCAATACTAGTGCTTATTCAACTATGGATGATAGTCTCCATACTATTATCATACAAGTACATATTACTATCAGGCAACGTGGAGAATTGCATAACACCTAACCTGTGCAGTAATTGTTTTAGGGGTTATCAGATGTGATAATCAAGAAACCCATAGATTTCAACAATTGTGCCCACTACAAGGGGAGTAGTTATGTAAAATACTAGGTCATGATGTCATATAAGGGAGCCTCAATTTTGGCAGCGAGTTACTAGGGAATGTAACATCATTAAGACTGAACGTGAAGTGAATTAAGTTCAGTTGTGTTCACTCAGCTCAGATGTGGAGCAACTTGTGAAGCCAATCAGAAAAGATACTCAAGATTTGGGAAAGGACTTGCAGCCTAGATATGGAACTATCTAATTCTGGAAGAAAACCTGTTGAGCCTGAAATTTACCTAAGATGAAGATGATTATCAGGGCCAACTTGGGTTGAAATTGGGTCCTCTTGAAGTAGTCCCGAGGATCATCAGGGCCAACTTGGGCTGAATTTGGGTATGCTTGAAATAGTCCTGAGGAGTGAGGTGGTAGATGAGACACTAGATGAGACATTGTATGTTTTGATTAGAAAACTATCAATTCAAAGTATTGGATTGCAATACCAATGAAGAGAACGAGGTCAATGAAAGGAAATGACTTCATCAAAATAGTAGATAAAATCGGTTGCCCCAATATGATTCAATCAACGAGGCAGAAAATTCTAGAGACAAATCATCAATTCAAGAGAAAAAAGTGAAGTTAACGTTACTATACTATTCCAGGTAATTGAGGGATTGTTTCCAGAGTCATCAGTAGATATATATAAACATTTTGGATGGCAATAGATACTAAAAATCGTTTTTAAGAAAAAAATGATCAGAAAAATCTTTTTGACTGTTGACTAATGACAAATTCACAAATAAATGAGATACAAAGACTCAAGTATCAGTTTCTGAAATCTGAAATGATATTAGGTCCTGTTGGACGAATGATATGTTGGGATCGAAGGCCTAATGAATGAAAACATTCAAAAGTATTGCCAAAGTTGGAAAATGTTGCCTATACGTGAAGAAACAGCGCAGCTGGTTGTATAGTGAAGAAGGTCAATACTAAAAAACCAAAAGTAATGATCTAAAAGAAAATAAATGCACTTTTCCCAGAGGACCTCTGAACCATTAAAATGGTTATGTCCTAAAATTTTGGCCAAGTCCTAAAAGAACCACTGAACCAAATATATGGTTAGATCTTAAGAGAATAAGATTTTGAACCATGAGAACTGGTAGGTCAGAGTATACCTAGGAACCAGTTTGGATGAGGGGGAAAAAGAAGGACCTCTGAACCTAAATGTAAGTTAAAAGTCCCAGCGCAAAAGAAAAATAAAAAATAGATATTATTTAACCAAGGCAAGCTGACCAGGGGACATACATTACCAATGCTCAATGAGAAAAAGAACTGAATGAAATAATCGATTGGAAAAAACCTAAAACAAACCAAATTAAAAACCAAAATTAAACTCCAACCTGGTGGGGAGCGGAATACTGCTAACCCAACATGGCAGAGGGTGAAGAGGGTCGGGTGGCACTTCTAAAGACATAATTGACTAATCAGCATCACCGTATTCATTGTAGAAATGAACAAAAGTGGAGAGCCAGGGTGAGGGAGCATCAGCGTGGTGGGGGTGGATGTGGAGAAAATATTAGTTACCTTCTTCAAGATCAGCTTGGTAGATATCTTCAACAAATTCTGCTACTTGGTGTTTAGCTTGATTGCGGGTGCTGGGAAGTTAGTAAAATTTGGTGAGACTTTGTCAGGTGATTTTTGCAGATGGGTCAAAATCTGCTAATTGGGTCACATGCATGGCGCATCAGTGGCTTCAGTGGCCAATTTGGTTATTTCCTACTGTGCTGCTTTAGTAAAATCAGAGGGAAATAAATTGTGCTCAGCCCTTGGTGAAATTAAGAACAGATTAGGCCACCACTTTGCGTAGGTTTGGGCAATGGGGTGAGGCCAGTGCTTCTAAGGTGCGCTAGTGGTCACTTTGGTAGGGGATGGCATCAGTTTTAGAGTGAATCGCTTAGGGGATGGGGTTTTGTCAAAATAAGAATTGTAGAATTTGGCCCAAACACAATTGAGCAGTCTGAGAGGTTCACCGGAGTCCTCATTGGTGACAACGTTACCTGATACATCAATATTGCCCAATAATTCCCATAGATTTTGGTTCACATTAATAGTGGATGGAGAATTTAGGTGGGCATAAGTTTAATGGGCTGCTTGGGTTTGAACGGTGGTCCAGGCCTGTTTCTGACCAGTGTGGGTGAAATTGGTTGGGATAGTGTGGGTGGGTTTGGTGGAGGATGATTTTTCACTCTGGCCCATTGAACAGGAACGTTGAGTGGAAGGGTGCAACAAAACGCCTCATTCAGAATCTGCCAAATATAGCTTAGAGGCCACACCAGAGGAAGTCGCTCAGGGGAAGTATTTTTTATGTTGTCAAGTCCAAAACAGAGGGGACAAATTTGGTGACCATTATACACCTGATCCCAAAAGAAATGCTCCGGTGCCATGGTGATATGAGCATGGGGGGATCTGTTGGGCTATGGCAGGGTGGTGTGGGATTATGGTGGCAGTGGCATGAGGTGCAGCAAGGCGCTCTTCTCCATAAGGAATGAAGAAGAGAAAATTGGGCTGTGCTCATAAGCCAGAAGCCCCGCCATCAACTAGTCATATAACAGCTGGGGTAGTAGGTAAGATGGGAGGGATGCAAAGGACAACACCAATGTGGTGTCTGAAGGAAGGCGAGCTTGGGTAATAGAGATATGAGTATTCTTGTAAATCAGGGAAGTAGAAGCTGCTGCTGCAGTGTATTACTAAATTTGGAAACCAATATCAAAATAGCCCTTAAATGGGCAGAAATCAATAAAGCCATCCGGTGCAAATGCAGCCATGGCTACTTTGGTAATTGTCTTGTTGGCATATGGGAAAAACCCCTGTAGTTGAGTCTTAGGCAAAATTGGATGTTGGAATGAGGGAGGGCAAGAGGATGGGTGCGAGAAGGGTGGATGCACGCCAGGTGGAGTTCTAAGTCCTGTGGGGGGACATAATGGCCTGGAGAAGATATTGAGCTATTAGACCCCATGAGAACACGTTTGCCCACAGGGTGGAAAACGTTAGGCGGTGGAGCACTTCTACCCCACATTGGAGCAGCAGGCGGTGGATCAGTAGTCATTTTTGGAAAATGGGCGTGGCCAGATGGCAGTGGTAAACTAAACGCTTTTTCATAATAAGATATGCTCAAAGTGAGATCAACAGAAATAAAAAAAAACAAAAAATAGATAAAAAATAAATAATATTAAATATCAATTTTATTGGTCCATGACTTTTGGACCTACAATGAGATAATATTGCTGGTATAGGTAACCAAGAGTATCAATCTATTGGTTGATCAAGAGCAACTCACTGATCTGACGGACAGACATCAGGAGGAGTTGCTCAAATTATTTGACAAGCATTGGGAAGTATTTGCCCAGCATGACCATGATAAGGGTTGTGCAAGAGATGTAATCCACAAGGTCAATACTAGGGAAAATTTGATGATCAGAATGAGACAGATTTTACAGTTAAAGATGGTCCAAACAGTAGTAGAGGAAGAAATCAGCAAACTAGTGAAGCATGGGCTTCTAGTTCCATCATCAAGTCCCTGGGCGAGCCCTATCCTTATTGGAAGAAGAAGGATGGCTCTAAAATTGGGTGGTGATCAATTTTCATTAGCTGAATAAAATTATGAAGGAGGATTTGTACCCACTGCCAAGAATCAACGATTTGCTAGATCAATTGGGAGAAGTGAGTTATTTTTCCACAATGGATCTAGTATTGGGATATTGGCAAATTGATTTACCAACGGAAGATTAAGAGAAGTGCGCAATTTATTACCGCGCAGGGTCTTTATCAACTAATGAGGATGTCCCAGGGTCTGTGCAATGCACCTGTAACATTTAAGAGAGCCATGGATGCCATACTAAATGACCTTAAGTTGTCATGCGTCCTGGTGTACTTGTACAATATAAATGTGTTCAGTAGGACGTTTACTGACCATTTGCACACTTGGAGGAAGTTATAAGAAACTATCTGCGGCCAACCTGAAGATAAAGCTGAGTAAGTGCCACTTCTTCAAGAAAAAGTTAAAATATCTGGGATTCATGGTCAACTCTAGTGGAATGCAGCTACAAGCCCAGAAGGTTAAAGCCATAGAGCAAATGGCTGTGCTGAAGAGTGTCCGAGATATAAAAATGTACCTTGTAATGATCAGATACTATAGAAGATTCATTCAGTATTTTTCAAGAATTTCCAAGCATCTCTTCCATAAGTTGAAAGATCTGAGAAATGATTCGCTTAGAGTGAAGAGGCCTAGAGATCCTTTGATAACTTATTCCATATATTTGATAGATTCTCCGGTTTTAAAATATCCAAATTTCGATTGAGAGTTTATAATACAAACAAATGCTTCATTGACAGCGATTGGTAACATATTAAGCCAAGTAGATGAACTTTAGGATAAACATCCAGTGGCATATGTGAGCTGTGACACTCTCAGCTGCTGAGAGGAATTACACCATGACTGAATATGAATACCTTGCGGTCATTCACGCCTGTAAACAAATCTGGGTGTATTTCCATGGAACGCACTTTAAAGTGGTGACAGACCACTCATCGTTATGTTGGCTACACAATATATGAGATCCAGAAGGACAACTAGCCCAATGGGCACTAAAGTTACAGGATTACAAATATGAGATAGTCCACTGAGCTGAAGCTTCTCTTAAAATGTAGTGGCTTATCATATTTACCAATGTCCAGTGGTATACCAGCAGGCAAATGAGCTATTCCAGATAATGGTTAACAGAGAAATCAGTAATGAGCCCTGATAAATCCAAGGTGCGCTTCAAAAAGTGATGAAAAAGACTGAGACCATGGATGGACAAGTTTTCAAGGTGATCAATGGGAAGCAATTACTATTCCCAAAGCCATCAGAATAAGCAGCTATTGTTCAAGCTGCTCATAAGGTTGTTGGGCATGGAGGCCTGAGAAAGTGACCAATCATTTTTGCAAGTATTACTACTGGGAGTCCATAGCAATATGATGCGG